>OMNN01027889.1:0-64056 GCA_900302755.1 Chromis chromis
GACCACTGAGAGGTGAAGTGAATAACATTGATCATATTGGTACTATGTGGTGTTCTGCTGGAAAACCTTGGATTTTGCCATTCATGTTGATGAGACTTAGACACCCAAATAAACATTGTCCCAGAACAAGCACATTCCCTCATGCAAATGGAAATCCTAAATGTCACTGGCCTACCCCCGCAGGAAAATGCACCCCTCCACATGGCAAAAACATCAAACAATCAGGAACATCTTCAGGAACAGGACAATCGCCCAAGATGTTGATTTGACCTCCAAACTTCCTAGACCCCATTCTGATCAAGCATCAACAGGATGCAGTGGAACAAGTTTGATTGACAGAGGCCCTACTGCACAAACAGAGTACCCAAAGGATCCACTGCCAACGTCCTGGTGCCAGACCCCATAGGACACCCTGAGAGGTCCTCTTGTCCATGCCCAATGGTTCAGAGCATTTTTGACCACATAAGGGGGACCAACACAATATTAGGTTGGTGGTCATAATGTTATGCCTGATTGGTGTACTTTCCCCTGTAACTAATGTGTTGGTATGTGTAAGGCCAACATAAAAGGACTACTAGCAGTGTGCAATATGTGTTATATATAAAAAAAACAACAACAGTGTTTTAAATCATGCAATAAACGTGTATAATGAAATAAAGCACAGCTGGTAGGAAACGCTGAGAGAAAGGTATTCGTAATGATAATATTATAACAAATGGTTGTGTTTCATTTCTTTTGTTGTATTGCCAAGCCCCATTTTAGATCATATTTGAAACACTTTGTCACTGATTACCCTAATAATTCCTACAGACGAATGGCTTTAGACTTGCTGATTCATTCAACAGGTGACAATCTGTGCATTAAAGCGGTAAGGGGACCCACAGACACCACATTTATACGAGATCAGCCCGTGGCACAGAGCGCGTGTCAATAGTCCAGCGGTAAACTTCACAGCTGGTTCCTCCATGGAAACTTCAAGTGGATCTGCGGGGCAGGTTTTCACACTTAACTTTCTCCTTCCACAGCTGTCACGTCAAAGTGAGATGAAGTCATATTTTTTTCATTGCTCAGCTTGTAGTTATGAAGTTATGTCTGGCCACAAATACTTGCCACTGCTGCCTTCGCTCCTCTCCTCACCCCCCTCCCTCCTCACCCACCCCCATCTCCTTAGCTGCTGAAATCATCCAGAAAGAATGCCTTTGCCTCGCTAGAACAAATGATTGGGGAAGCGAGGGAAAGAGAGACAGAGGAAGAAAGAAGAAAGGGAACAGAGAAATAGTTTTCTGTGGCGTCGTGAAGGCCGTTCTGTTCTGCTTTTCCCTGGAAATCATAAAGCGGCTCCGTGTACTGGTTCTGTGCTGCCCCGGGCTATTTCTGGTGCCCATCGTAAATGAGGTGAAAAAATTCCAGTAAAATGCAAAGATCTGGGATTGTGAGTGTTATGCTATTGTTTTCATGCATGTCAGCTCGTGACGCTTTCTATGCAGGAGGATGAACTTTATGCACATTGTACATATTCAAGGCAAATTCCTTGTTTTTAAGCATTCAGCTGTGTTCAGATGTTCCTCAGATGTTTCCTTTTATGGGTTTAAAGCACATCAAAAAAATCTAGCCTAGAGTGTCGTGTTTATTAGTATCAACTATTTTTAGATGGATATTTACACTCTTGACAACATTTCAGGGAAGTTTCAGGGGCATAACGATGAACCTTAACAGTGAAAAGAGCTTCAGAGTGCGTATTTGTGTGTGAAGGTTTCATTCTCCATTCAGGTGAGAAGTTTTGTGTTTTTTACCTCAAAGATCTCCTCACGGCAGACCTCGATGCGGCAGTGTCCGGCCTGGGGTTGCTGCTGAGAGAGTTCCTGTCGCAGAATCTTCAGCTTCTGCACCAGGTCTCTCTTGTATTTGGGCACCGTCAGGCACTCTGCCTCTTCGGGCAACTGGGCCGGGGACAGAGCTTGCTGAGGGACGCCAGGACCACCCTGGTCCTTCAACTGAGGTGGATGACTGGAAGGATAAAGTGGGCAGAAGGAAGATTGTAAAACAACAGGGAAGGTGGGAAAAGACAAGAAAAGAGTTGATTGTCAGTATGATCCCTCGCTCTTTTTAACAGTAATTCAGAATGTTTGTCTTTCTTCAGTATAAATTCCATTTTGTATATCAGAGCCGATTAGTATTGTGCGATCGTGTGCATAATGCAATTTTTCTGGAGGTAACAGATGTATACAAAGATAGATGTAAGAGGTTATAAGTCCTGCAGGGAATTCCCCGACCCCTCCAACTCGTATATCCTCTAACCACTGAACTGGGGAGTTTTGTAAGAAATTCCCTCTCTAGCCCTCAAGCTCCTCGCTGGTCTCAAAGCAAAGACCACTAAACAGAGCCCTAAGCCCTGAGTAAATCTGATCCAGACCCGTGGACAAGCTGGGCCTTTGACCAGACATTTGGTAAATATCACCACCAGGAAAGACAAAAAGAGGGAGATAAACCCTGAGTAAGCAGAGGGACAGACACAAACACACACAGAGGAAGAAAGAGGGGAAAAAAACTTAAAAAGGAGAGTGGTGTAAGAGTAGCTGGCGCCTCTGGCAAACTAAACTGGACAGATAAGTCGATGTGTTCGCTCTGCTTCCCTCCATCACACGTTTCTCTCCATGTCTAAGTTCACCAACTGGTTTTTAAATTCCCTCTAAATCATTACTCCAGCTGCGTCTCCATGTCTGTCTCTGTTTTTACTTCCTGTCTGAAGGCTAAAGAAGCTCATAGTCAAGGTTGATTCCCGGTAGGTACCCCTGCCCACCACCAACCACAACTGGAACTTCCATCATCTGACCACGGCTGCTGCCACCCTTCCTCATAATTTGAGGTGGGAAAAAAAACAACATTTCTGTAAACGTGTAGCCTTGTTTCCATCAACACAACACTGAAATTGCCCTTCTCTGCGTGCTACAAATGATTTTCTGGCTAAGTTCATGTTTGTGCGACACCCTTGTTTTGAAGTTTTGCAGTTTTCACACAACAAGTTTAAGTGTGAGGAAGGCTGAAAACAAGGAAAGCCTGCATGTCACACAGTGGCCCGAGGAATTTAACTTAAATCCTGACCTTTATCCCATTTCGCCTTTCAGGGCTTCTATATTAGATACAAAGAATTACATACAATCTTTTACAATCTGGGTGAAGGTGAGCCTTCTTCTAGCTCTGACCTCCTCCAACACTCACTGTGGTTGTCGGTGGTGAAATGCCTGGGTGGGCCTCGTAAAAACATAATCCATCTCTTTCTTCAGCAGGACAGCAGCCCTCATTTTCCTGAGAGGAGACGCTGAGCCAGCAGAGGACTTCTTTAAAAGAAGCCACTGTCCTCTGCTGGGAGCCGAGTGTCAAGGCTGCTGTCGGCCAAACAAAGGCAGCACACCAAGAGGCCTGAGCTGGTACATACAGGAAGGAGAGGCCTTCTAAGGTAGCAGCACACAGCCACCCACTTACTCCAACACCCGTCCACTTGGGTTCTCTGGTTCAGTGGGTTGTAAAAGGGCTATCTATCTATTTGGGCTTTCCAAACTAAACGGGTGCAGTGTTTCGCCAGTCTATCCCTGTATAATCAAGTCCGCTGCTATTTATTTTATTGGCAGGCGCCGGGGCTCCTAGCATGTCAAAGAAAGGGTACGACTGCAGCGGGGCAGTCTTGAAAACCACTTTAGGAAGGAGGAGGGCAAGAAAAGATGCCTTAAAACAAAATGGAATGAGTTGCTTTTGGCTGGAAGACTCAAGAACCATATAATAAAGCGCAATTTCAGCGCACTTTTTCTTCTGAGGGCACAGTGTAATTAAAAATACGTTTCAACATAGTACGTCGTCTCTAGATTCCAAATATAGAAAATACAAGCGCAGCAAAGTTGAAAATATTTCCTGAGCCAGAGGAGAAGAACAGTTCTCTCTGCTGTGACAACTTGAGTGAAATATGACGATTGGGGAGAAATAAAAACTTTCAAATTCACTCTAAGATGCAATGGATTGTATTATTGTTATTCCAAGGTACAAGGAACGGGAGGAAAAGAGGCTAAAAGTCGCAAATTTAAGGAGCGAACATTTGCCAGACCTGGATGACCCACACCTGAACCTGCAGAGTCATGATAGGCCGGTTCTGTGTGTTCACTGAGAGCGCGAGTACAAGAGTGCAAAGCTGCACGTTCGTGTTCAAGAAAGTCTATTTGCTTCTTTTACACAGCAGCTGGCACAGGTGGGGTGTAATGAGTGTTGACTAAGTGTAGTGGTGTTAAAGCCACACCAACACACCCACTCTGCCCCCCACCCAGCCCCGAGAATCAAAGGGCCCTTTGAGAGTGGATCTGCCGAGTATCGGCTGGTGCCGTGCTCTTTACACTTGCCTAAAATACAGGAGAGAATGGAGAGATCGGCCAAAATATGCCACTGCTGTGTGTCTTGCCAGAGAAAATGTGACCTCTAACATCCCTCCTAACTGCAAAGCTCCCACATGTGCACATTTCTGCCTTCAAAAGTACATGAGCTGCAGAAAACCAGCAGCAGACAGACTGTGGCGGTGAGACCTACTGGTTAAACTATGTTGCAATTGTATGTTGCAATTGAAGACACTTTTTAGGAATAACAGATTAGAAAAAAATTACTTTAACAAAGTCTGGTGTCAATTTCTCATGGATATTATGACTTACCAACAACAGACAGAAATTATACTGTATAGAGCATATCAGAGCAAAAAAGGTAGTACGTGCTGACTATAAAGTGCAACACACTGTGCATCTAAATAAAGAAGAAGTCACGTGTTAAGAGTGACGTTCTTTTTTTGTATATATTTAAGCTTTATTCCAGCCAGTCCTCTTCTGTTCACTCTTATACATACTGCCTTTTAACACATCACATACAGACAAAACATTTACGCTGCTATATATACTGTTTATACAGCTGGCATTTACTGTACTGGTAAGTCACATGACAGGTTTTAAAAGTACAGCAGAAAATGTCAGATATTGTATATATTGTACATATATATGTTGGATTTTTATGCTAACCCAATAATTTGCATTCATATTTATCTTTTCACAGGTTAAATATACCACACACATATATTGTACCAAATATAATCATCACTTCTCAAAACATCAATGCAACTGTTGATATAAATGCCATGAAGATTTAAAGCTTGGCTGGGAAAATACCTGCTGATGCCCACCGAGCCTAAATCCAGCGCCACCTAAAAATACCTTCAGCAAACACTGATGTAATTTTTCAGACATACACTGTGTGCCGATGCACGGGAAGAAGCTAAGTATGTGAGAGACAGTGTGGCAGACCACAGTAATGCAGCTGTGTCTGACTGTCTGACAATTCAAGGCCTTCATCAGACGAGCTTAAAGGGAACAGGGCTGTCTGAGTCACATTTAAATCAAGATGTGTGCTGAAGGATCAAACAACTGATGTGTAAACTGTTGGCTCACAATGTTGTAACGCCGGATCTGTTCCATGCATCTAATCTTGCAGACAAAACACAAGCTGTTACTACAGAGGAGGAAGAAAATGCAAAAACTAAACAACAAAAAAAGAGTGCAGAAATGTGAGGGACTTCGGCAACAGCAAGGTTTTAAAACGGGTTCACAGCTTTTGCCACTAGAGTGAAAAATCAAGAAAAAGTTTCTCTGGAGCCACATCACATATTTTTTAAACAGCTGTTTAAGGCCAAGCTGAGGTTAGGGACAATTAAAATGGAGCGACGGCCTGCATTTTGCTGCAGAGCAGTAAGTCATGGGTGACCTTGACCAGAGCAATCTCAGTGCTATGCAGACAGCAAAAACAAGATTGAAATTTTATTTTAAAAATAACAGAGAGCAGTTAGAAATGGCTAAAATTAACTAACTGTCCACAATGCTGCTTTAAAAAACCAAGGGGGAATGCAGCCTGAGCATGAGATGAAAGGCTTTGTGCGACACAGCGTTCCAGGGTCGGCTGAAAAACAGAGTTTATGGTTTAAAAGAGGATTTGGTGATTATGACCTTGATTATACTTCCTTGCACACAGAAGGAATATCACAGATGTGTAGTTGTTGTAGTAGCAATGCAATGTATTTCGAGACAGAGCGTCTTGTTGCACGCTTCACATTTGCATAAAGTTGAGGTTGAGGCTACTTCATGCAAATCAGGAGCATCAGTTGTCACTCGACATGTCTGGAAACTTCTGAAAAACTTTTCAACTAACTTCCGTTGATCCAACATTAAGACAGATTCAGCAACAACATGGCTCATTTCTTGTCTCAAATATTTTCAGAAAAATACATTTTGGTGCATTGTTTTCGTAATATAATGGAAATTTTCCAGATGAGCTTCAAAGTTGTAGGTAGACATTCATGAGCAGACGGCCTACTTGTTAGTGGCTAGTCCTATGCTCATAAAGCTTCCAATGTTGTGTCCAAAAACGCCGCTGTGGACACAATTATACTAGTTTCTAATCTGCTTGGAGTCCACTGAGATGTCTTCGTTCCATAGATTCCATGCATGCACAATGCTGCTGAGCATTTGCACTACTATCCTTGTAGCTTATCCCTCTGCAGACCAAAATGGTCCACGTGGAAACTAAGCTACAAGGGCAATAGTGCACACACTTGGCACTAGTGTGCATTCGTGGAATACATAGTACATCCCAATGAACCCCCGCAGACTTGGGGAGAAGGTGAAATTTACGTCCCACGGCCCCATCAAACCCTTGCATGCTGCGTTCTTGCAACACTGGCCTTACTTGCACACTGATAAGTGGACATCAGGACTTCAATAGAAGCGAGGGAATCATTAAATTCATCCTGTCTTTTGAAACAAGTCAACATGTTTCTTTTTATAGTCTCTCTCCTGATTTAATGAAACCAAGTCTCTCTCTTGCAGCTGTTAAATGTGTCTGAGGGATCTTTTTTGTTTTCGCTGTTGACAACTGGTATATTTCATTCTCCTGATTTTATTTGGAGTCTTTCTGCCAAAAACAAAAGAACAAGAACATTAATAAGAAAAAGGTGCACTCCAACAGTATTGAAATATGGGAGACAAAGGCACAACTCCTCAGTGCTTTTCTTATATTACGAACAACAAAGTTCTCCTTGCACTCCCCCTTCTCTGCAGTATGCATACATTCCTTTACAAACCATTTCCACTGAAAGAAATCAAAACAATCTCCCTGCAACTATGTAGATATCTAAAGAAAAACAAAGTAGCCAAGTATTTTTGTTTAAAGTCCATACACCAGCACAATGTATCATGTACCCAGATGTTCCTAAAGTCCAAACACTGTATAATCATCACCTTCAATCTCCATAAATGAAAATAGGTGAATGCATCGTTGCATTATATCAGGGTCCATGCAACCCTGCTGAAAAGAGAAAGTGCACTTGTGTGTCAGACCTATGCAGTTGGTGAATGAAATATCCTTAAATCCTGGTGGTAATAAAAGACACTGCTCCTGACAATGAGCCAGTAGAGAAGATGATAACTTTAACAGTTTTTGGAGCACAGCAGAGGACAGTGGAAATGACCGCAGGGTGGAGGCTACACTGGTTTGTATCCCAGAGGCCTTAGTAGACTTGAGTATAACAAACCGTTCCGAGAAATTATCAAACGTTATGACCACTACCCATTATGTATGTACTAATGCAATAAGTGTAAACGGATTGTTGTGTCATCCATTCATCTGCCTCTGTATTTCTGTTTTTTATGTACAATTTATGCTGTGAGTTTGGCCTCTCACTCCGTAAACAATCCAACATTATGTCTGTGTTGTTAAGACCATTTAGGCATGACCAAAGAATGCAGCGCTTCAGAGCCAAAGCCAAGAAGTGGCTAAAACTGAAGAAATTCTACACTGTGCCCTTCCACTCAGAGAAAAAATGTAAACAAATTACTGTCATAAAACACTGTTTTTGCAATGAACTGAAGTTACTTTTCTTGCCACTGCGACTTATTTTCACTATTACACTGAGTTAGTATTTAAGGAGAAGCAACGGTGCCAGTTTTTGCTTATGGCTGTTAAAAACAAGGACACCGGTCAAACTTAAGTCAGCAGATATTATTTGACTTGGAAATATCTCACATTTACAGCTGGGCTGTTGTATATTTTAAACCTCAGAAAAACACAGAATTAACAAAATAACTTCTTGAGCTCATTTACATAGCATACCAGTAGACCATCACATGTCAAAGTCTGAACTCCGTTAAAAATGCGATCAGCTTGATGTTCAACTATGCACTTTTAATTTGGCTACGTTTGCTGTGATCATATTTACAAAAAAAAGGCCAAATAAAGTGCAAGGGCTTAATTTAATACACATGAGGTTAATATACATTTATCCTATACTTATGCTTTTACATAAACTGTAAATAGAGGATGCTTTAATTTTATCTTCAGTAATGTGTGCATGACATAAAGCTGCATTACAAATTAGAGCTTTTTAACTTTGACCTTATCAAAGTTCTAAAACTTCATCTGGACTCCCTCAATCTCTCCTAATAAGGAGTCAGACAAGTAGTTAATGACGCTGACTGTAGCTGAGCTTCAACTCACAACCAGAGGCTGTTCTGACACATATGGATACTATTTGACCAAATGACCAGATGTTGATTTCCCAAACATGTCTGTCGTGCCAGCCGCTGTTATTGCAGGAGGTTTCGACTAAGATTTTGTACCAAAAGAGCAAAGACGGAAAAATCTCCAGACCTCTCCGTGTTCCTCTTGTTCTAATAATTCCTGCCTCACACACTAGCAGGGGAAACACACACGGACCTTCCTGATGGCCAAAAATACTTCCTAAAATCTGCTTTATGATGCTCATTTACCTCAAAGGTTCCGTCAGCATAAATCTCACTGACAATTTTACTAGTTGTAATTTTCACTGAAATTATTGACATATCCAGCCCATGTCTGAGACTATGAAAACCTGTGGTGAGCTAGCAGCTGCTGTGCTGTTTAGTATTTCCCTACGTGGGGTCAGCTGCCTATGATCTGATCTTCAGAGCCGGCAGGTTGCCGAAACACAGTGCTAACATACTGGAAGATGGACTGACAATATGTGATACAGACAGCCTGCCATGAGAGTGTGTGTGTGTGTGTGTGCTGAACTTGAGTGACATCAACATGAAAGTTAACCGTAAAAATTTTTTGCATGTATTTACAGTGACACACACAGACATTCCCCTTTGGAAAAATATGACAGTCAACATTATCTTTCTTGATATTGTAAGTGTGTGCGTGTATGTCTGTGTTTATGTTGTGTAGCTAGGTGCTGAAACTGCTTTATACAGACTGCTGGAGTAAGTATGAAAACATCCATCAGTCTCTGATTACATTTTTCATATGCAGACCATGTGCAAGCATGCATAGGCATACAGTTTAGTATCTGCATGCAATTATGTGAACGCACATGTTTGTCTGCTCACATATCTGCGTGTGTGTGTGTGTGTGTTTATGTGGGTTACCTGAGGTTAGTGTTTTGGCTTTCCATGGCCACACGGGAACCATTTGGACTTGCGCTGCTGGAGAAAACAGGAGGAGAGACAGGAGAGGAAAAGACAGAGAAAGACAAAAGGGGACAGCGGTAGAAAGGGGCATAAGAGAAGGTGAATGGCAGAGACAGAAGACAACAGGGGATGAGATTAAAAAGGAACAGAGAAAGACAGACAGGAAAAAAATGATACAGAGGAGACCAGTAAAAGGACACAGAGAAACAGAATTAAAGGAGATGAACCAAAAAACCACAACAGAGAAGGAAATGAGCATCAGTGAGGATGACATAAACAGAAAGACGCACAAGACGACAGAAACATGAGACAAACAGAAGATAGGGGAAGTGGTACAGAGAAAGAAAATAAAAATATAAGGTGAGACCAAAGAAGGCAAAAGAACCATCAGTGACTGCCTTACAGAAAACGTATTCATAGCTGGTGATTTTTGACTGCAATGTTTATCAGAGGCTCCAAAACAAAGATGTTCTCTTCTCTAGCTTAGACAAGATGACAGGAGTCATGTCTATTTCCAAGACAAAGAGTGTGAAGCTACTTTTAAATAACTGAGGTAAAAGTCATTTGCTGCAAAAAAGATGACATAAGATGATTCTGAATCTAAACCAAACTCAGCTGTATAATAACCAATTTAAAGACAGCGGTCACTGGAGATAATAAAGATTTTTCACATGGACGTAATATGAACATGAATATTTCTATGTCTTAACCTAGACTGAAACATCAGATACTCTGTTCTGTTTCCTTGAGAAATGGATGCCCTAGTTTCCTTTTTTAGTTTTGTATTTATTTTATTTCCATATCAACTCCTTGACGCAGATGTCAGTCACCTTTATAATTTCACTGCAACCACTTGGTTTCTGTGTTTTTGTTACCACCAGATTGAGTATTCAGAGTAAAGGGGACCCATAATCAGGAAGCAACACTTAACAGTTATATTTCCATTCTTGCAACATATCTCACTTTTTCTGTTTTGTTTGACAGTTGTGTGAGTAAATTATTGACCATTATGATTGGAGAGCAGAGCAGCTGTAAATATTGGAATTGCACCACAATAGCCCCCCAAAAAACTGTGTCTTTGCTAACACATATCTAAACCCTGGCCATCTTTCAAAAGTTCTGCCTTGGGGGCTTGAAAAAATGACTGATTTACTCACTTGAGCACTAGATGCAGGTTAGCAGACAGCCGCGGATCTGTGAACTGTGTTGTTCGATTGTTGTGGTCGACAAAGTAGACACGGCCGGTGGCAGTGTTCCTGATCTCCCAGCCTGGTGGCAGCGGGCCCAGCTCCTCACAGTTTACATTGCTTAAGTCCCTGAACACGAAAGATTAAAAGCTATTAGCAACAATGATACGACAAATTAAATTAGATTATATATGAATCTGTAATAACATTAATAATGCATTAAAAACAGGTCTATTGACCAAATGCTCTAATGTATAATTGTGCACCACTGATTGAGAAAATTGCTCAATTATTACTTAATAATGACCTAATTACTTAATAAAGGATAATTTAGACCAGAGCTTTCAGCAGACCCAAAAGCATTAGTAACATTAACACTGCAATTATACCTTTTTTACAAAGTAGTTGCTCTTATTTCCTGATTCTTCTTCTGTCCTGTACACTGACATTCCCGTCAGTGGGAACCTAAGTTCTGATCTGGGACAACACTGTTGCCTGAGGATGTCTTTTTATTTTCCTTGTGTGAAGTGAGGACACATCACCAAGGGATGGAGCACATGCCTTGTTGTGCTCATCACACATACTGGGTCACTTTAGCAGCTCCGTCCAAAATGACCAAACCCAGAAGTTGCTGCTGTGAGTTGGATGTTGTACTCATGTGCTTCGACACTGTGCAGAAGCTACAAGAAGCCACGGCCAAAAATGTAACGCAATAGTGCTGCCTGTAATCTTTGGTGGATTAAGTACAGAACTATTGAGAGTTGGTGAAACAGCATGATTGAATGCAGAACCACTGGCTGCTGGTGTGTTCAGCTCAGGATCTGTCCAAAAATGTCGTTCCAGCTCCACATCGGACCCAGGGGTCATAAGCTTGGCTGACCCCGACTTGAGCCTGAAATTTGATTAATAAAACTGTTTTTTGAACACAAAAACGGAAATGAAGTGAGAAATTAGGTCTGATTCAATCCAGTCAAATCCAGTTTGGTCTTGTCAGTTTTGCAAATATATGTCAGGTTTTATATGTGGAGTAAAACAGTGAATGCAGTTGGCACTCTGCTGAATTTATCATGTGTTTAATTCAATGTGTTTTTAATTCCAATATAAATATGGTTAGGATAATAGTTTTAAATAACTCTAAAAGTAGACACAAATCTACACAATGAGTATAAAACATATGAACACAAACAAGTTACCTGGGCACTCGGGGGTCATGCCAGGTGCTGACTCCAGTCTGTGTGTGGAGGAAGTAGACTTGACCCTGTTGAGTTGTTCTTTGTTCTGAAACAGAGAGAAATTTGATTTGAATTAGTGTCAAAAAGGAAAAAAACAGCCTTGAAGCAAGCTTGGAACTGTTGCTGGGAGTGTTGTTTTGTAGTCTAGTCCAGATGGGTACAAGCATGGATAGCGAGTTTGTGTATTTTGGAGAAGGGGAAGTCTGTTTATAATTTATGTGACAGGCAAACTGCTGGGACACTGTTGACCTAAGAGTTTCTTAAGGTGTGTGCCAATGTAATCAATTAGTTCCTCTCCAGTCTCCAGTAGGCCTCTCCCAAGAGGATGGGGAAAATAAAATGTGAGGGAAATTTATCAAGGACTTCCACGAGTGGTTTTTCCTTGCAGAGAGTTCCTCGGTGCATCCTAGCTGCCTTGTTTTCGCTTAAAAGGTTAGTGTGTGTTCTGAAAGTAGCCCAGTCCTATTAATCAAAAACAAAGGAAAGGAAATGGAAAGTAAAATGCTGTCACTTAGCCCTGTAATAAATACATAGTAAACAAATGAGGGAACCGAGGACACCAAGGAGAAATTTGAGGGGAATGACACTCATTTGTAATCTGTCATTAGCTTGTTGGGTGTCTGGCTCCATTGAGCTTATTGATGAATGGAGAGCGACTGTGTGAATGTTGGCACAAAGTGTGTGTGTGTGTGCTGCAGCGTTCATGTGTGCATATTCACCAGCTAATCCATCACTACCCCCCACCCCAACTTCCTACTGGCATAACTCATTTCCGACCTACCTCTCGCTCTCTTTTTTCCCCTCACACATTCCCCCTCTCCCTCTCATTCTCTCTCCCACTCTCTCACCACACCCAGCCGCTGGTTCAGAGAGTTCAGCCGAGGAAGAAAGCTCTTGAGCTGTTGGGCATCAGTGACTCACTTTGTCCGACCTCAGCCAGCCTCAGTGGACACAGCAGGACCTTTCAAAAGGAGGCACAGGTCCAACAGTGCCATTCTGAATCGCTGGCATACAGCACCACACTTAAAATAATAATTTATTTTACAGACTCATTGTGGGTATTGTGGGGTGCACTGTGGCTGACTCTGAGAAGTACACTGTTTTTGAAAAAAAAATGTTCCGATGTTGGAAAACATACTTGTGTAGCTTCCCCATTATTTTCCTGATGTTTGCAAGCTGCGAGTAAAGCCAGCTTTAGAATTACAGACGATGAAAAATAGCAAATAACCTAACGTGCCTTCTCAGAGCTAAACACTGAGCTAGGAAAAGCATTCCCTCCTTCTCTTTGTTGTGGGAATATTAGTCCGCAAAAGCCAAAACATTCCAACACTGGAAGTGCTGAGAGGAGAGGAGAGGAAACAAGATGAGAGACAGAATATTAACACACACCAAGTGATGACTGCAGTTGTCATGATGTGGTGCTGTGGGAAGGGGGGAGGGTGTAGTCGAGAAAGTGTGAATGAGCCAAAGGACAGGAAGAGAGAACAAAAAGAGAAGATACAAAAGAATTGAAATGCTATTCTCACCTTAGAAAAGTATCATTGCCTCCTGACTACAAACAGGATGAAATCAAAGGAGCGACAACATGTTTTTCATCTTGTATTTTTTGAGGTTAAGCCGGAGACGATACATTGCAATATGACTTCTGCTAACTGTTAGCCAGAAAACACACCCCAAAAACAGTTCAGCTATTATCGGATCTGATAACCCTTGTTATGCAATGTCCTAGAAACTGCTTTTTAACCAGGGTTTCCTCAGTGATGATTGACCAATGCTTTCTCTTTCCGGGCTGGTGCCAATACCGATGCCGATTTTTGGTAACCAAGAAAAAACGATAACTGATATTTGGAAACTTTATACATTAAATGTTAGATATCAACAGCATGTAATAGCAGGGAGCATGTCATTTATAACTAGATTACTTTATAAATAAGGATTACAATAACTGAATCTGTACAATAGAAATAGGAGTGATGGTATCAGAATGTCACATGGCGTTTAAGGACGTTCATTGATTGAGAATGCAGTTACATCTGCTATTTTCACTGTTTTGTCAATCTATCACTATTCTATCACTATTATTGCCCAGTAAGCCAATATCTTAAAGCACTGCTTGTTAATGTTTTTCAGACACTGTTTTGAGGTAATCTGTGGCTGTTTCCTAACCTAGCCACTAGCGTAGCCTTAGCAACTGTGAAAGAACTCAATTTCCTGATTTGTGGCGATGGCTGTACTTCTTGTTCAGTTTTTGCAGGTTGTGTGTCTGTTTGAGAAACGTGTCTGTCAGTTAGAACAGACTGCTAAAGTACTCCAGAAAGCATTAGCAGCAAGTTAAGAGGCACAGCAAACCTCTTAGTGATAGCCATAGCCTAGCACCATCAGTAGTATAAGTTCAGGTTGCACTGACACCAAAAAGTTCATTATTCAGGCATTTTTAGGGTAATGGTTAAACTAAGCATGTTTGTGTAAGATTGGGGTGTTTATTACAACTTCAACAGTATCTTTACTTTACCTTCGAGACACAGCTCCGCTAATTTACTGGAGCTGCTCGGCTCTGCAAATGTGCTCCTCTGCCCCTGTCTGTAAACGGTAGCTTTCAGACATTGGGTGGGAAATTGCTTTAGACCACAGAGTGACTAAAGAGAGAAACAGGCAGCTGCATCAGAGCCAAAGTAGCGCAACTGATTTATTTTCTAGGTAATTGCTTAATAAAAATAACTATTATTGGGAAATACGTCAAATATCGGCCCTGATAATCAGCCAGACTGATAATTTGTTGATCCCTAATCCTCAGTGCTCACAATCAGGAATGTAGATGCAAAATGGTAATAGACTAAATGACGCAGACTGAAGAGAGTGTGTTTGTGTCACTGCTCCATATCTCACCATATCCCTCAGGCAGGTCAGGCGGCGTATGCAGGTGGGTTCGACTCATGTAGTTACGATGCCGCTGTGATCGAACACGTCTCTCCTGGATCCGGTGTTCGCCCAGAGCGCCGCTGGCTTCGGCACCATTAACGGGTGTCATCACTGGCGTGTTCTCGTCCACCACGCAGCTCAGCGGACGTCCTGATGGGCTGGAGTACTCTGATGCTGGTCTGGAAGACAGAAGAGAGTGTCTGTGTTCATGTGCATGTAGGTTGTGGTCCTCTGGGTATAATTTTAAGTCTAATTCTATTTTTAAATAATATTTTCTAAATACACTACACAGATAAAACACTCTTTGTATTTGAAAGAATATTTGGCCCTTCTTACTGTAAACTGGCTGAATAATTTGATAAGAACAACAACAAAGTGTTTGTTTTCATTCCTAAGAGTTACATGCGTAGCTCTAAGGAACAAGTGTTAAATGAGGTAGTGATAAGTGGGTGGCTTTCCGTTTCGGTGAATGTTTGCAATTGTGCGCAATGTTTACCTCCACTTGCGGGAAACTGGTGGTGAAGTGTGCAAAGAAGAATCTCTTGGTATTTTAGGTGTGTTTTGGCTTAAGTCTTGAGTGAATCGCTTTTTGTGATGTTTACACAGACTATTGCAAAGCAGCTTGTGTTAGAAGCCCTCAAGAAAATGCATGTATTTTATGATAATGGTGAAGCCTTAAGTGATATCAAGGATTATGGGTTGCATAAAATAGAACAGAAAGACTATAGTTAATGTGTTGTGGTTCTGCTTACTTACTGATAGGCAGACATAAACATAGACAGGCTGGCTTACTGACACTTATTGTATGAGTATGTGTAGCTTGTCTGACCACTGTCTGGCTGTCCAGAGTTACTGACGCCTCGGCTATCTAAAGCCTTGGACCCTCAACCCACAACCCCTCCACACACTCTCCCTCCCTCCCATTTCCTCTTCCTCCATGCTTATTTTTTCCCACCTTTGGCTCCACTTTCCCTTGTCCTGTCTTCTTGTTCTACAACTCTTCCCAGTCTCTGAGCCAGGCTTCCACTTCTACACCTTTTGCATTCTCATGACAAGCTCATGGAACAGATTACGCTCTGCCATTCCTTCCTCCTACACAGGCCCTACCAGTTCATCTTCCTCCTTAACTTCCCCATTTCCACCTCCCACAATGCCATACCACTTGACCTTTTCCCTCAGCATTTCCCGTCTGTCCAACCTTGTTCCGCTATGCTGCCTTCAGGCGGCTAAAGATGTGTAGTAAGAGTAGGTGAGGCTGTGGAGGGGGTTGTTTGCTTATTCCCCTAATGGCTCCACTGATATGGGCCAAGTAGGAAGGCGACAGTTGTTCTTGCAGCAACAGGGGCCAAGTGAGGCCTGGCTGCCCGACTGACTGGCTAGGTTATTTAGCTGTGTGTGTGTGAGTGAGAGCATACTAGGGCGGGGAACTAAGGAAACCGACAGCAATTCACTCATTACCAAGAGACTGTTATTGTTTTGTTGTGAGTGAAGTTTTTTCTCTGAAAAAGGGAAGTGGGAAGAATTACAACTACTCACACAGATCGCCCACCTGCTTTTTTTTGTCAAGTTTGTCCAACATTACATCAGTATGACTGATGTACATAGTTAGAATAATAACCCTCTAAACCCCAAGCAGTTTCTTGGCATTTTTTTGCTCCTGTCATATTTCTACTTATTGTGGGCTCATTTTTCACTGTTACATAAAGTCCTGCACCTCTATGGAAACAGCACAATCATGACCAGAAGCAGAGGAAACTCTAAAATGTCTTCTGTCCACGATGACAGTGTTATAATGCCATTAATCATAATAAATAAACAGAAAATCTTTTTACCATTCCTTTTTACAGAAATGGAAAAAAACAGAATTAATGTGTACAACATTATCCAAGTGCCTACAGGCATTACCAGTATTGGAAAAAAGATGATGGCTCTGTATACTACGGATATTTACATTTTGAATTTGTTCCTATCCTTGTCTCCGATCTGCTCTGTGTAAACACAGCCAGCAGTTCAGTGGAAAAGTCCATGAATTTTTGTCATGTGAGTCAGTAAACTTTTTGGGTTTTTGCAGACTGTGGTTACTGCAAATAATTTCATTTTGGCAAATTTTTGAACAAGACCAGTAGAATAAGGGAATATTAATTAAATATTCTAAGCTTAAATTTGGTTGTTTTTCCTGAAGTCTCACATGATTAGTTCAAGCGCTGTCAGAAAGTTGAAAATCCGCTGGCAGGTTTTAGGGTTCAGACAGTTACAAATGATATGATTTGGACCAAAGCTCCCATTTTAACATCACTATTTTTTGGTAATGTTCCGTATGTCTGGAGGGGTTACGGAGTTGTGCATGGACGTACCTGGTGGGTCTCTCCCATTGCGTGGTGCGCGTGATGTGGTTCAGGTACTGTATCCTTCCAGATGCTGTCCTTCTTTCTTCCCAGCTTTTTCATGCACATATTAAGACAAACTGGTCAGAAAACTGCAATAAACCTATTATAAAGCAATATTTAAATATATATTTCTGACTCCAAGAACAAGCTCATCTAACAGCACTTTCAATGGTGTATCTCATCAAACACATCAAACAATGCTCAGAAAAAATAAAACACGATACTATGCGTGACTATTAAAGAACAAGAATAGGCTAATGTATGTCAAACTACAGCGCACATGTGCAAACCATGTGGTATACATTGAACAACAGACAAGCATAAACAACCCTTGGAAGTTTGAATCCGCCGAAAAAAAATAAGACTAAACTGAATTACAGCACACCTCGTATTCTCTCCTTACAAACCACACTTAGTCAATATACTTATGTTTCAACATTTCCCTCACTTTTCAAGTACATATGAAATCACAGAGAAGCTAGCCCCATGTCCCAAAACACAACTCCACATACAATACAAATTACAGGTTGCATCTTCACTGATATAATTTGTGAGTTCGATCAAAAATAACTCCAGAAAAATGAGAGATTTCCAGTAAAAGCAAAGTACTAATGGCTAATAAAACCTGTGATAATACTGACCCATCAGGTAAGTCATTGTCAAACAGGCGACTGCAGTCCACCACTGGTCCTCCGGTCCCGATGCGATCTCTGGACTGGAGACTTACTGCAGTTAAGAAGGACAAGGAAGATGGTACATCAGTGACATTTTATCGTCCATGACTAATACTTTACTTAACTTGTCATAAAGATAACAAAAACCTTGTACTCTATAGTGTTTAATGTTTTATATTTCAACTTTTGTTTAATATTTTTATTTACATTTCAATACCTCTGTGTGACCTGACTTGTTTGCAACACAGTTTAAAGAGTTGTAGGAAACAATATCTAGTGGTTTTCCTTTATCCTTTATGTTTCTTACCTACTATCTGTCCTCTCACAGTATCATTGTCATTGGGTCCCAGCTTATTCAGATCCAGTCTCTGATCTGCAAACACACACAAAACCATTGATTGAGCATCTGTTCTTGTTTACAGTGTTTAAACATTTACACCGGTTTAACAAACAAAAGGGACCAAAAACTGTGATAATGAAAATGCAAGAGCCAGCCAGCGTTGGTGGTGGTGCTTCAGGTTAAGGTCCGAAGATCAAACAATATGCAGCAAGGTTACCTTGAATGATTGACTGGTGAATCTGAAAGTTTACCAGATGCACCGGGATTTATTAAATAATGTCACAATCCTGGAGAGTTAGCAGAACAACAACCTCATCTTCTGTTGTGATGATCAACAACTAAACAGTAGAATTCGCTTGTTCATGTAATGAAGTATCTACCAGGAATGTGCACTTGCAAAATGTGGCAAAAGTTAAACCAGGTTACATTTTTTTTTCACATTGTGTCTTAATATTTAAGAGTGGCTACACCATAATCAGGGTGTTAAATAGTTTTTAAAAGCTGTACAACACCCAAAAGGAACCTTATGCACAAGTCAAACAGAATACATAGTGAGCCAGTCAACACCGCATTCTCTCTCTCTCTCTTTGTCAAAAATCCAGAATCTATTGATACATAAATTAATTTTAAAGATTTAACTACCAAAAAAGGAGAGTCTCCTACTTTACTGAAAAGAAACATGCTTCGTTTGTATGCACATAGAAGGCTTCAAGTGTCCATGTCATCCTTGTTTACATCGTCCACAGGCTCCAAACTAGCAGTGATGTCGCAAATCCTTCTTGCGCATTCATGTTTTACACTTTGATTTAAGAAAACATTGAGAAACTTTCCTTCATCAGACAATGAATTTGAAAACAGCTTTTTTAATGTCAAACTCTGCACAGCGAAACTCAAAACATCCAAGTGAAGAAAAAGAGATTTAAACCCGAAGACATTGAATGTAATTAAATTTGGACAGAAAATTTGTTACCAGTGTTGTTGTTTCTGGGTAAGTAAAAACTCACTGCCAGACACAGGCAGCGCAGAAACATAATCCGAGACTCTGAACAAGATCCAGACACAGATACACTCAGCAAACTTCCTCACACACACACACTAAAATCCCACACTGAGACTTGTGCATGTCTAGTAGAACTAAGCAGCACAGAAGCTGTATCGATTAATTTCCATTACTAATACAACATGTTTGTGTGACTGCAGGTTGAGAGACATAATCAGTTATAAGACAGAGCGTGAGTGTATATTAGGGTGAAAAGAGGAGAAAGAGAAATATGCAGTAGAGGGAGAGTGACTGAAAAAAGATACCTCAGCTCTCCATACACCAATGCTAAAACCAAAGTCTGACTGAATTTGTCATGTCTTTGGTTTGCCTGTATGATTGTGTAAAATAGTGTGTTTGTGTACATGCAAAGACTGAACAATCCTAAAGCTTGTTTCCCTAAGTGTGTGCGTGTTTGTGTGTGCACAAGTGCATCTGTTCCGGATACGTGTCTAGACTAAACAGGGATGGTCTAAGCCTTACATGGCCAGAATAGTAAGCAGATTTTTCTCTTAAATAAGAGAGGAGGGAAACGAAGAGACAGAACATTTACAGACCTTTAACCACACGCCCTCACCACACCATTCAATTCCTCAGCGCTATAAAAAAAAAGGTGCTGCAACAGACTAAACGACATAAATGTGTGTAAATGTGCGCATGCAAGGCCTCATGTTGACCCACATGATGTAAGTGTCTTCAAAGGCGGCTTCATTTAGTTCATGCACACCTGTCTTCGCACACGTGTTCACCTTTGCAGCCATATGTAAAAACTGTAGTATCGACAGTACCACAATCAGTAAATATAATTAGCCATTACATCAACATTGCAACTCCTAAACACAAAGAAAAAACAGGGTTCAAAGTGAGGCAGACTAACATGTGTAGTAAGTCAAGTCATTTTGAAAAGCTGGTGGTGTGTGTGTTAGTGAGTTTGCGGGTACAGAAGTGAGGCAGATGACTTAGAGGTTTGTGTCTGTGATGCTACGGCAGGAAATGGAGCTCAGTGCAGAGCCAGACAGACTTCTAGTAAACCTGACAACCGTGCTGATCCCCTTTTGCAAAACTGTGCAAGAGTGTATGTGTGTGTGTAGAGAGAAAGAGAAACTGTTTTGTGTGAGTTTTCATTGGACAAAGTGTGCTATGTGTATGAATATGACTTCTAGGAACCAAGGCAATTCCTGTAAAGTCTTTTTGTGTATTTGGGTTGTTTTTATGTTTGTGCCTGTGTGTGTGCACACATCTTGGTTAGACCACAGACTGGGCAGTATTCATGTTTCTGCAGCACACAGGACAGGACAAAGGGATAATGTGAGGACTGTCTTGTCATAGATCACGTCTCCCTGTCCACTTCCCGTGGCTGCGATAAAGTATAATTTCTACCATGTTGGCTGTACAGTAAGTGGCTGGTCTGGAGTCTAACTGGAGCCTATACTGTCTGTTTCTGGAGGCTGTGGATAAATCTATGGGCAAGTCCTCTGTCACTCAGTGAGGTAAAAGTATGGCAGCCGGCTTCGATGGTCATCAGGGTCCTTTCTGTGGCAACAATGACGCTGTTGTGGTTTTTGGTGGATTAGGAGGTGAACTTTATGAGCCAAAGATGCCATTTAGGAACAAATATAAAATGTGCTGGAAAACTATTCTGAATGCTCATGTGAAGTATTTAGCTTGACAGCTGGAAGCTGGCGTAAGAGGCTGTTACATCTGGGCCAACCAAATTACAACAGCCTGCATTCATGGGTCTAACAATGCAGTTTGGATTTTTTTTTTTAAGTGTCCAAAAAAATGACAATTATTCTCAGAGACAACTCCTTAAGTGTGTGGTAGGTATGACTGTGTAGGGTGAAATAATGGAAATAAGAAAAAGGCAGGATACATAAAAAAGGGGAAAATGTCTGGTACATGTCTGACAGTCTGTGTTTAAGATAGGTCAGGGAGATGGATTGAAGGAAAAGAGGAGAATGAGTGGAAGGAATGTTAATTTGACAGTATGGACTTCAGTTAAGTGTATATGTGTCAGCATCTACTGACTGGTACTGCCAGAAAGGCAGGCAGAGCTAACAAGCATGTTGGAAATGAAAGGGAACAACAGTCTAAAACCGTGTAGATGGGAAACTATTCATTTGAGAAAGTGTACATCTGTGCAAAAATGCATGATAGACGCCTGTCACGTTTTATCTGCTAGGGATCACTTTCTGGACAACCAAGAATTTTCACGTTAAACAGCATCTTCCTTCTGATACTTAAAAATGAATTGTGGACGTTAATTTATTCCCAGATTCTAGGAGTGTCCAGCAGGCAATATTTCTGATATGTGTTGCCTAAAGGAGTTGCCCTTGTATTGTAGACATAAATCTTATCGCAAAGTGTAGCTGGGAAAGAAGTAGCTGCAGGTTGCGAGCGGGGAAGAAGCTCAGACTCGGTAGCTATCAAACTGTTGCAACCACATAAAACAAAAGCACAAGAAAGACAGTCATCCCACGTCATGGATGTGATGTTTGTCTATCTTGTTGAGACGCTATGTCTGGTTCACACATTTGTTTATATGCGACAAACTGAGGGCAGGATGTGCGAAGACAGGTTAACATGTCTCGCTCGCTTGCTCTTTAGTTATTCACTCGTTATTTTCCATGAAGCCTCCTCATCACCCTTCACTAAATAGTCTGACTGGCACTTTAGGGTAAAGGACACAGGGGGGATGGTAGGTAGGTAGGTAGGTAGGTGCGGAGCACAGAGCGGAGCACAGAGCGGAGCGCAGACCACAGCGGAGCGGAGCTTGACAGCGGAGTTGGTAGATCCGCGTACTGGAACATTGGCCGTGTATTAGAGCCTCGGCTACGCTCTGCTGCACATTGCAGCCTTGGCAGCGCGCTCCGTCTGCTGCTACCAGCGACGCACGGCAGCACCCGGTGGGGGCGCGTACGACTATTTGAATATCAAAATTACTATTCGAATACCACCACAACGAACAAATATTCGGATATTCGAATATTCTGGACCAGCCCTAAAACAAATATGAGCTTATGGACGCAAAGATACAAACAGGTACTTACAGCCTGTGTCTTTGAGTCTGTTGATGGCGTTGGACAGAAGGCGGACACAGCCGAGGAACCCGGCCCCCTGCTTTTTGTGGATCTTCTTGTGGTTCCATACACTGATAGTAATGGAATCTGCCTTTCCAATGTATCTGAAAGCGGAAAAGAAAGAGAGTTACAGGAAACAGATAAATAAGACCGAGAAGAAACAAAGTGGTTTTTAATCCTGACTTGATAAATTAAAAGATTCTTTATAATGATGTACTTTTTACTTATTACAAAGAGCTTCGAAAGGCAGCAAAATAAGACAGACAACTCATGCAGCAATCAGATAAAAGACACAATATGGTATATAAAAACCAATAAAGAGTTGGAAAAGATAAAAAACATTACTGATAGAAATAAAAAACAAACACATTCTTTATGCTTGTTTGCACATTAGAGGGGGATCAAACAGGGTAGTTAACTGACAGAAGACTCAACTTAGAAATTAAATGACTCATAAACACACATGGTTAACAAAAAATATGAACTTGCAATTTGTATCTCCTCCAAGTATTTCTCTCAGTCAGCAAGTCAACAATACGACACAGATGCAACAACGCTGCATCTGTGTAATGAGGCACATTAGCCGATTTTCAAGTACTTTGTGCGTGAGTGCAGATTTTGCGCCACTTAGCTCAGTCTAGTCGTGGTTGGAGAACAGAGGAAGTCCCTGTGATGAGCTCCACCACCCGTCTGAGGCCCAGACAGCTCTTACAGTAAACACACATTTCACACAGCATTCAAATGCACAATCATACATTCACTCACACACATGTAATTACAGTCTAGGAGCCAGCTCTGATGCCAAGCTCTATATTATGCTGTATATCAGTGGCACGGAGAGGGATTTTCCTACTGAACACATCAAAACGTAAAGGTTTGGAATGTAACCCAAATAACAGAAGTGGGCAAATTGATGGACTGAAATCAAATTACTACCCGTGTGAGTTGTGGATCTTTTAATGTGCCCAGAGACTAAGTTTCTAGTTACTGTATGAAAATTTGATCAGGACAGAGTAGCATCTTGGGACACTTTTTCTCTCAGTAGACTTTTTTTTAGGCCTGTGCTTTATGGTGTATGCTAATTATGGTCTGATCTTATCATTTAGCTCTATTTGATGACAAATGGATGAAAAACCACACAGAATTTTGTCATGAAACCTCCATTTTTGCTCTCCAATAAAGGTGAGTTAATTACAGAGCTTATTTACCAAGGAGTAGATACTTACAGACTAAAAACCACAGGAGGTAAACTGTGCCAAGCTCTCCATCTTGAAAAAGGCTTCTGTCACAACGAATGATATGACGGAGGGATTTATAGAGATTTTTTCACTAGTTATGACAACTCTGGTCAGATAAAATCAGACACAAGGCTGAACAGCTGAATCGTTTTGATAATGATTAGCACTTTTCATCAAAGAGCTGTTGTTCAGTTTGATGAGACCAATTTGGAATTCATTGTTGATTGGAATGTTATTTCAATCATTGAATCACAGATGTTCCAAGCATCGTACCGTCATGCTTCAGTTCGGTTTCCTGCATTTTGTGTGCTGTGGTGCGACTCAAACGAACTCTCTGAGGACATAATCTACGTTTTCTTTGACACAATGTGGTCAAGATTGACAGGTCACTGTGATGCAGAGGTGTGCTGTGTAAAGGACAGTCGCCAAACAAAAGAGAAAAAGAGAACTGAAATAGCGGACAAGACAATGAACTAGTGTCTGAGGTTAACAGTTCAGGTAGAACAAAATGTTATTCTCTCCCTCACAAGAACTGAGTTAAAAACTGCTTTAAGAATGTACTCTGACTTAACATTGCAAGTACTTCGGAACTTATTACAACACGACTATCAACAACAAATTCATATGTACATGGGTGGACTGAACTGATGTAAGTAGAGTAAACTGATTAATAACTGGATTGTAACCTGTCTGCGTCATTTATTGGCTGTGTTGCTTCAAAAAAAGAAAAGTGTCTCTTTATATCTCTATGCTAACATCCTGCACTTAATGCTCTCAAAACAAACCCATTTCTAGGACTGTTTCCTAAGACTATCATAGGATACACCTCTGCTCCTTGGAGTTATTCACTTTTTGAATATACTGTAGGTGGGTGAATGTGGCATTCAGACCAGGCTTGTGGTTAGTAGACTGTAATGAAGAGAGTTGACTTGGCAATTACTGCCAATGCATTTTTAATGTGGATGTCAATGTGAGAGTGAAGACAGAATGGAGCAGTGATCGTGCCATCGATATGCTCGGCACTTTATTACTGGGGACTAATCAAACTTCGCTCAGACAGGATCTAAGTATCACAGGCTCTCACATGAAGCGACAGGGCACGCACAGCACAACATGTACAGAATTTAATATCTTTAGACTGAGGGCAGAGGGAACCGCGAGCAAATCTGATATTCCAACCAAAGCAATGTGAAGAGTTGTACTCAAAAGGCTGGAAATTGGAGGCCAAGCAGGAGACGGCAACCTGCCAAAACCAGACCTACATACTACTATGAGTTCATGAACTTTCAACACTGTTTTTAAAAAGATGACTTGTATCCTCAAACATGCTCTGCACAGGACATCAATGTCAATTAAAGTGCATCTATTGTGGTGTATAAAAAAAAAGTTACATACTATTTCTGCAGGGTATTTACGATGCATTACATAAGGCATCGATACCCTTGTCAGTATCAGTGTCATGTTGGAAAAAGACCCCACCTCCCAAAGCTGGAGGCTGCAGATGGGGGTGTGGTGGGCTGGCAATCTGCCAAACCCACACTCCCATCTGCTTTCTGTGGCATGTTAGCCATTTCCTGAACCAGAGGAAGAGGCCAGGGGTCGCTGGTGAGGAACACACTCCTCCAAGAGGGTGGGGATCCAGAAGGGGGGAAGAAAATTATGTAAAGCGGGAGGGGATCTGAGGTTGATGTTGACAGGGCAAAAGAAGAATTTGAAAATTAAAGAGTGCGTCAGTAGTTACAGGAAAATGACAAAAATTTATATTTATATGCGCATGGCTACCGTAAAAATAAACTCTTCCGCTCAAACTAGGATTCACTATAATAAAACTATCAATTTTTTTACTTTATTCAATCACTCATTTATTATATAAAATGACATAAAAGTGTAAAAAATGTCTGTTACAAGTTCACAGGTCTTCAAATGTCTGTTTTATATGATCACCAGTTCACAACCTAAAGATTTACAATGTACTATCTTAAAAGATAATGACTAATTCATCATCTGTTTTACCGACCGTTCAGGTGATTGATCATTTTTTCGTAAATGTTTACACCTGTAAATTAGAAATTAAATATGGGGTTTAGAGCAACAGTATGACAAGATACCAGTTGCAAATAAATATTCTGACCATATAACTAATCACTGTCTTTCTTTTAAAATTCCTGAGTGCTTCCATTTCCCCTCTTGTTCCCTTCATACTTGCTCTCTACTGTACATTACTAACTTTTCCTATCAGGCTTGCTATTCCCTCAAGTTTTCTACTTTTACCACTGTTTCCCTTCATCTCTCACCACAACATAAGCTCAGTGTGCCAGTGGGTCCTTTGGGTCCGTCGGGGTGATCACTCCTTGTAATGGCCTGTCGGCACAAACTTCAGCACCGAGAACATTCAGAGCACATGGCCCCAGTCAAAACACTCCTCCTGACACTGACTCAAACACAAAGTTTCATACAAGTATGTGTGCAGTGTAATAGTCATCCTGTTCTAGTCTTTCTAAAGCCCAAAGCTTCTGATCTCAATGACAACATAATGGACCACATGTTGTTGTAACTTTAGTCTGCAAGGTTAGCAAATATGAGAGGCTTTCTGAGACTGACAAAGTGAAAGCAGCGCTTCCTTGATTGAAAAGGGCAGGTTTAAAGAATTAAGTTGCAAAAATTCACAAAAGTTGATATGTGGCTAATCCTGAAAGAGATTACGAATATAAAGTAGAGCTCTAAATACGTCAGACACATTTGGCTCAGAGTAAGTGAGCAGGCCAGAAAAATGTGAGTTAGACAGTCTCCAGTTCACTGAGGACATTGTTCAGGAGTGCAAAACTATTTAGCGAACCCAATGTTCTGATACCCAAAATAGACGGAATCTTGTTATTTGAGAAAGAAGAAATTCATATTAGTCTGAGTTCAGCCTTCCAATAAAATCTCACATGAATATGTCTTATGTGAGGCCTGTGGTGTGGAATGTCTGAAATGTCATTCTACAAGATGTTTTGTTGTCATGTAAAATAGCTCACAAGGTTTATAGATGGGTGTTTCTACACAGAGAAAAGAGACGACTGAACGTACATTCCTGAAACACTTGTCAGAGCACTTTTGAACACAGACAAGTCAGCAAAGGCAGCACGCTGCATTGCCACAATAATTTTTGTATTGTTTTAGTTTTCAGGTGACACATGATGACCTCATATATGAATCTACACATTCGCTGCATTTGATTCTTAGTGAGGCATAAAGGGCATACAAAATGCAATGCTACTCCACATCCTCTCCTGTTGACTTACAGATCATAATGTTGATTCCACTTTGGGTCCAACGTATTTCTCACAGTATCTGTAGAGTGGCATTGTCCTGAACCATCCACCACTACTTTGGCAAAGGGATCTGGTAATCCTGTAAAAGTAGACATAGACAAATGAAGAGGTTTTGGTTTAGTCACTATACAAACATTGTGAGATTACCAATACCCCCATAATAGGGCAAACAGGCATGGCAGCATTTTCAACCCTGATTTGACCCATTCATATGAAACCACTGTGACAAGTTTATCCCTTGTTGTCACCCTTTACAATGACTCAAGTTGACAACTATTGTTGTATTCACCTTACTTTTGCACAACTACTTTGCATATATACCACAGAGTTAAGCATGTGAAACCGCCAAAGTTCCCCAACGGGTTTGAAAGTCATGTTATGTTTTTAAAAAAATCTTTTTGCACTATTCATCACAGTCACATATTGTGAAAACAGAATGAATCATCAGATTTTTAATTTTTTAATGGTCCGTGAACTTCTTATCTGTGATGTGCCATTTTGTTGGAAACCTATCAAAATAAACCGCTTGAAGTAACCAGATTCTGTCAAAAGCAAAACATTCTGCACTTTGTGGCGTAACCATGAAAATATTAGTGACTCAGCTCCAATCAGCAGTCATCTGATTAAAAACATAGGGGGCTGAACTAGGCTGAACTGCAGGATGTGCTTATACAGAGCAGAAATGAGACAAGTATGGAAACAAATTTAAAATGTTGCCAGTTTTATTAAATTTTTTGTAAAATAAATACTCAATAAAATTCAACTTTTGTTCCCCCCCACTTTTTTATAATTTAATTCATCACTTAATTATACTACACTAAAAACATTTTTGAGTTATCTCTACTTCTAGCAATGGTCGTGTTGCTTCCATAGAGATGCAAGAGTTAACATTGCAGTGAAAAACAAGACCACAGTAAGTAAAAATGTGACCGGACCAAAAAATGACCACAAATTTCTTTGGATTCAGTCTTTCCCAACACTTATTCTCTGTGTTTTAGAATCTTCACAAGATGGAAAAGCAAATATAGTTAACTAATCTTTCTCATATAGGAGTCCTTTGTGTAAAACCTTTTACACAGCAAACGGAGGGTGTGTGAGGACAGCAATATGTAGATAAAACATAAGGCAAGTTTTTTTTTCTTTCATAGTATCTCGCTGAGCTGGAAATCTGATAAGAGATTCTTCCTGGTATATTCATCTGGCGTTCTCTGCGTTGGCTGGTACACGTGTACTTTTAAAGTGTACAGACACAGGGCACAAAAACTACACTCAAGTTAAACCAGTTCAGTCATCTTTTGCGGTGTCTTGGAAATTCCCCTCTTGTGGATGAGTGGATGCATATGTATATGTGTTTCTGACAAAAAAATAATGCCCTGCTGCTGTTTCAGTTTAGTGCTTTGGCAAATACCACAACTGACAACTTAAATAAAAGAGGAGGATCTAATGTGAGCATTATATTGTGAACAATGTGTCATCCATGGAACTAAATAATACATTGGTTTCTACATGAATAATAATAGCAGAGAATGTAAAGATCACTAAAACAGATATGATGAAATAGCATAAAGCTAAATGTTAAAGTGCAGCTTCCTTCCTTAGATGCCCTCCAACAGTGAGCATTTAAATCTATGCATGTTTGTGTGCATGTCCTATCATATTGCAGTGTGGAAATCTTTAGATTTGGACTAAATAAAGGTGTAATTTCCACCTAGTTCAATTAAAAGCCTTTCAGTCTAGTGCTTCTGTACCGGTGGACCTTATACCTATTACTAGAAATTAGGTTACAGTGGGTCCCTGTGCGTGCCAGGGTTCCTGGTGTGCATAACAGGCAGACAGCTCCTAGGGGACTTCATTTACAGCATAGCTTCAAAAGGAGCACGCTGCCACTGCTGACAAAACCCACTCAAATGCACAAGGGAAGGAATGGGACAAAAATAGCAACATGTAAAAATAGTCTTTACTTACGAAAGAAGTCTTTCTTTGCGAGGTTCTTTGCACACAAGACTAGAAAAGAAGAAATAAAGAGACATGTTAATGATAAGTTCAAAATGAGATGTGCACAAATTACACCAAAACTTGAAAAAGATTTATTTTAATCGACAAAATATTTTCTTTACATGAAAAGCTTTCATCAAATACATGTAGGCAACTTCCAGTGAAATTTTTCCAATGTATGGTGAACTAGTAATTTATTATGGGAAATTACATTTTACATGTACTTTTGAAATTTAAGACACAAGCAGCATTCCAAGAGTATGTAATATTATGTCTTGAATTATTTTTTATGTTCTATTTATGTAAAACAGGTCAACAAATATGGTTTCACATCTGTGACCCAGCTAGTGGCTTTATAAACACAATGTTTGTTTTTTTTTTAAATTATGTGTAATTATTAGGCAACATTTTGCTGAGGCTCTCAAAATACTTTTAATAAAGTCCATCTAATCTTTTGTCAGACTTCATTATTTCTCAGTTTCTATCTCAAGCTGTAAAACTTGACACAGTTTCTGCCCAGTGGTTACTGTGGTTTTTGCCTACATGTTGGTTTGTCCATCCTCTTTCTCCCCTCACGGGCCAGGAGACCAGTTAAGAGTTTCTCATTGTAAAATATTGAATAGACAAGTGCTCTTTCCTGTATAAAGCAAGTCCAAGGGGGGTTGCATCACAGAACATACAATAGCTTTCAACAGAATGAGAGAGAGAGAGAGAGAGAGATGGTTCGAGAGTAAGTCTGTGTTTAGCTCTGTTCTGTCTTGTCTTCTTTACCATACTGTTGACTTTTTAATTTCCCTTCTTCCTTTCTCATGGTATGTCGCAGGGCCTAGGTGAACTGAAGCAGGCTGATGCTTCGTTTGGAGCTGGCTAGACAACCCTGTGACACTCACAGGGTAAGACAAAGTAGGCCAAGCATTAACAATCAAGAGCAGTGGCAGAGAAAACTAACACAATGAATGCAACAAAAACAGTGAACCTCGGAGATGCAAAAGGGAGTTAAATAACCATCAGACACGGCAGACAGACCAACATACTAATCACTTGTCAGTGGTGGTGATAAGCTCTCAGCAAAGAGAGAGGAAAAAGAAGTCTAGAAAAACTCACACATGCTCTTCATTCTCTCTGTAAATGCTGTTATACATCCATCCTTTTCTACATTTATTAATTTCTATTTTTTTCCTATGGTCACGAATAGACCTGTATCTGTATTCATAATACCTTCTATCTTTTCCAACCATACTATGGTCTTAGTTACTGGGCAAGACTAACTACCACCTTTAACCTTAACCTACAAGTTTACCAAAAGAAGTTGGTCTTCTGCTGAGCCCAGGCGGCTCAATGGGCTGTAAAGGTAATATAACATCGGCCCACAAACACAAGTCACTTTGTTGCTTATTATTTTCTATGCCTTGAATTATTTTCTGTCACTACCCCTCCATCAGTCAATAAAGGCAGATATAAATGCCACAAGGTTCCATGTACACATTCTCTGCCTAGCCTCAGATGACATCTATTATTTCTGATAAACAAGACAGATGTGGCTTCCTAAGGCAAAATAGTCCAGTGCCTACAGCTCAATTTAAAGCTTGCAGTAAAATTGCTCATGTATTATGCTGTGAAAATACACATCAACAGAGTCCACCTTGACATGATCTAGCTTCATTTAGAAAATATGGTAAGGGCTTAAACACACTTATAGGCTGTAAGTTGCCGCTGCATCTTTCTGACCATTTCGAGTGTTTATGTGACTACAGAAAAGCATCTTAATGAAGGAATAAAGACACCTGATTACCTACACATAAGTAATGAACATATGTTTTAGGATTTCATTCTGCAAAACTTTGGCTGCCTTATAAATGTTACTGCACTTTCAACTCTGTCCTATAAAAGCAATTCATCACAAAGCCACTTTGTCATATCAGGGGCTTTGTTCTCCATCATTAAGATACAAAACAGTGGTGATCTGGTGTTTACATGGATAACACAGTAGATCATGTAAGAGTGTGTGAACCTGTCACTAATGAGAAACAAGCACCACTTCTGAAAAAGATACGGACAGTCTTGGCAAACAAACCTAACATTACACCCATTCACTGTGGAGACCTTGACAGTGACCAAAATGACACAGTCAGTCGAATCAGACAGAATCGCAACATGGAAATAGACAATTTCAACACACACCAAATTACACTGACTGGCTTGACTGAGTGGACACTAACCATCAGCTTTGTGAGGGGAAATTACACTGTCAAAGCCAATAGTATAGGTGCAGGCCAAATCAGAGGCAATCAGAAAAGCCTCCTGTCGGGCAAAACAGAAAACATGTTGTCGGCAGATGAGTAAAAAACAGGAGGAACAGAGGTCGGAAATCTTGGCAGAACATTTGTTGACAGAGAATGCAACTCAAAGACAAAATTAGTCAACAAAGTTTAAATGGGTCAGTATCCTCGGCCTAAAGCCTCGCCTGAAAGATATATATTTCAAGGTATCTTCAGCTGAAGCTTAGTGAGAAACTTCAATCTGTCTACTGTTTTATTTACTGAATACAGGTAACTTAGACAGGCCAAAATGTTGTGATGGAGTAAAACCTTTCTGCATTCTGTGACACAGGCTGCCAAAGAACAAAGTTTCTGATATAACCTGTAATAACTAGAAGTTCCAGGCAATGACCAGTAACTCCTAAACCAGTGAATTTATAGGTCAATTCCTTGAAAACTCAAATCTCATAGTATGACAACATTTAGCACAGTTTGGTTCCATTATGATTAAAGGTTTAAATTCCCGCAAAGTACGTCTCTTAGTCCAGTTTTATGCCAGGCTATAATGTGGAAGATAAATGCAATATACTAAGTCAAGCCTAAACGACTGGCCTCATGTTAAAACTGCTGTATCATCGCTCTTCTTGTATTTAAATATATCACTGAGCAAACTGCAGAAGAGGGCAGTAATTTAGGGGTCAGAAACCAGGCTGGTAAAATACTCCAATATTTTTTAAACAATGTAGACCCAGTGGCAGTGGACTTCCCGTGTGTGCCCACCCCTGCTGAGGAAGCAATACAGATTAGCAACCACCTAGTTAAACTCAGTGTACCTGGCTCTCCGGTTACCAAACTGTGCTAATGAAGATTAAGGGATTAACTTGCACACTGCTCCAGTGTCTCAGCCACAATCCTCTCTCATTGTTATCAGTGGCCTCTCACCAAGTGTGCTGCCTGGCACAGCAGCTAATGCTACTGATAATGATAAATATGTTCAAAGGGTGCATAAACAAAACATAAACATTTGACAAACAACTGATCTTATACCAGGTTTTGACAAAATACATCACTGAGTTATTGATGACTTTCCAATTAGTGTTATAACAACATGTCTTGAATAAAGCCAACTCAGAGAGTACGATGACATTGAATGCAACAGTAATTTATTAACCCTAACTCATATGGACATGTTTGTCTTCTTTACATGAGAGATCAGTATTACTGATGTGCTAATAAACTTGTCATCCCTGAACTCAAAGGAAAGCTTCATCCTCTACAGCCCTCTTGGTTTGTGTGTATTATTAAGTTGCTCTGTTTAACCATTAGCTAACTAAACAACACTGAGTAGATACAGAAAATAATCTAGTTATCACAGCTTGAGTAAACACCAGAAAGAAATTCTTTAAAAAAACAACAGAAAATATGGAGACAATGAATTAATTAATGTCTTAATTGCCACCTAAAACATCATCAGTTGGATGGTGACACAGAGAAGTTAGCTACTGCTTCAGCAACATAAGTTCTACCAGCCCTTGATTAACTCCCATTATAATGGTCTATTTACCTTTTACAGGAGAATTTCTTTGTCGTATTTATTTCAACAACCTGGACTAAACACAATAAACGTGTTTGTGAGACCTGTTTTGGCATCACAGCATTACTTCATAGAGTTATTATAGCTACTACTACACTCACAGAATTCAATATAATGTTATAGTAGCTCCACAAAGATTTAAATATGCCTAAATATGTTGATAATCTTATCCTGGCTTATGCAGACTCTACCACTGTGGACTCTACCATCAATGAGGAATCAAATCTCATATTGCTGGCCGCCTCTAGGGATCCAGCAGCAGTGAATAGCTGCCACGTGAGCAGGCAAGCCATGGTGACCCAGGGCTGGCACAAGACCAGACTCATTCAGATCCCAACACGGAAAGCTAGGTCAACTAGGAAACAGTAAACCAATAGGAAGCCCTGGGGTGAAGCTGTCTTCAGTGTTGTCTGTGGGTCATCATCCCGACCATAAACCCTCAGTTTAACAGCAAGAGGAGAGATAATAAATCTGGCTGAAAACTTCTGCACTGCAAACAAGTAAGCCGTGGGTGCAAATAACAACCATCCAATGATTTTACTTCACCAAGGACTGTTGTGTACTTTGGAAGGTGATTCTGGAAAGACATTACCTCTGATTACTATTGTTAAATAAAAGGGTGGTAACTGATTCCGGACCTTTTAGTTGAACAAGTTTCAGCGAGACAGCTGCGGAACAAAACAAAGGAGCTAAAGAAAGACAACTGAGTCATATCCTAAAGTTACAGTAAAACCTTATGGTATTCTGTTACCACTTAAAAGCCAACCTGGGCGTATGAATTCTGAATAGGTGACATGAGCTGTTCCTTAAATCATGTTTGTCATCTCTAAATTGTTGCCCAGTGCGTTATGTGATTGTTAGAAGAAAGTAGTGTAAATGTTGTGGACACAATTGTGTTTCACTGTGGAATTTTTTGAGACAAATATCTAGTAAATAACAATTGAAACACAATTCAGACCCTCAAATAAAATAGCAGACAGTAAATGTAGGGTTTCATATAATATAAATAGGGAGTGATTTTAGACACAGCTACGGTCTTACTGAAGATATTTTTTGTAGATGGTTAACTGTTATCAGATCAATTGCAGACATCTCAAGAGACCTGCATGCATTTGTGGGCACTTCATATCAATAATATGAGAGAATAATTAACTTTAACAACATAAGGCCCATATATTCCTCAGTATTTTGTTGATATTATTGTATTCTATATTATTAAGAGCTCACTTCAACTTCAGCTGATTTAGTCATTTGACAACCCAAAGTTACCCCTTAAAACAAAGCTGTGATAACAGTTAAAGGGTCAAAAAAGGGTCAACTGTGCTTCATTGTTTTTTTCTTAAAAGGATCTGTAACAGCTGCTGTTTTGTGACCATTTGCAGGTAAATCACCCCATTCCACAGTCTGAAACGAGCCAGTGAAACAGTCACACCAAACCAAGCTTATTCATCTCAGCAATTAACAGGGAAGGATAATGTTTTTACCACTGTCTGGTAGCTAAGGGACATGGAGACAGACAGTGACCTGCCACTGACCCAGACAATGTGTCTTTGGGCTTTACAGGTCAACCATTGCTACTCATCCCCAGGGGAACTGGCAATATACCACTTAAGCCCATTTATTGAGCTCATACACCTACACACTTGAAGACAAAAAAAAGTACAGTAGCCCCTTTTGAAGTTGCAGCACCTTTGAATATGCCCCGTCACCAGTAGGGCACAAAATAAGTGCCACGTGATGAGTCAGAGGCCAAACATGACAGGTTAAAAGTTTAGAGATGTAATTACCTTTGTGTGTAATACCGTGTTTATCCCATCACCTCATGGTAACAGACAAGACGCCACCTTTTCAACTGGTTAAATTATTCCTTACTGTGATGAGAGTTTTATGTGCTACAAAACATTTGGGAAAGTCAAAAATTTGTTTTTCAATAAAATGTAATGTAATACTGTGAAAGACCCCTGTGCAATAGCACTCATAATAAATAAAAACACAGCTTCACTGATGCCATACTGCAATTTACATATATCATTCCACTATTATGCATGATAATTATATTCTGATTACAAAAAAGCAAGTCCAGTTGTATTCAATACTAAATATGCAAAGCATGTCTCTGATCACAAAGAAAGTCGGTTAGAGGGGTGGTAGCTTTGTAACGTCTCCATCTGTCTGAACAAAAAGGTCAGACTGAAGTTTGGTATTAGTTCTGGTCAAAAGGTGAAAGGTCGTAAACAGACAAGGGCAGGAGGGCGCCGGGGATTCCCACTTGTTTTCTCAAGGGAGTCTCCACAAGTTACCATTTGCAACAGTTGCTTAACGCCTGTTTGTTGGGAAAAGGGGTGAGGGGTGGGATGAGTCACATGGTCAAATCCTAGGGAGTTTACTGAAAGCCTACTAGTTAAGACACGGTTTGATTCCAGTCAAGGACCTTGCAAGAATGCCAGAATATATAATGATAGAGTAGAGCGTTCTCTCTGGAAACTGCACCACAAATTGATGATACTCTTCTTTTACAGATGTAAGCAAAGTATACAAAATCAAAATATTCTGATACTTTTTAAACTAGACCAAATGCACATTTATGAAGACACTCAATCCTGAGCTAAGTGAATCTGATATTAATTCATGGTGGTAATATTCTTTCTGAAATGGCCACAGAAGATGTGGCAAGGTTTGTAGCACAAGTGCAGAAGTTCATTGCTAATTTCTATCATTAAATATGCCTCATGCTTTAACGGTGAATTGGAAAATTAACTGTATTTTAGACATAACTTAATGATTAGTAAAATCATTGTTGTTGGAAAATAAGATTATATTTATAAAAAACAGGATGACAAGACAAACGACACGAGCTGTATTCAAGTTCACAAAAGTGTATGATTTGCGCTGTCCAGTTGACTGAACCACCAGCATGCCTCTAGCCTCTTGTACTCCATTATCATTATCAAACCACAGAGCTGGGCTACTCTGCCCTAGACTGAAAGAGTTTGTGGTCAGTGACTCCGGTAGATGATTGAGTGATTGTACACTGCCAACTCCACAGTCAAGTACAGCCATTTTGTGGTCCATTTGCTCAATTAATTATCCAGCAGCGCTGCAAGGACAGGACAGTCAACCCATGCTGCATCAGCATCACCATGCTGCTGAGCTTAGATGCTGATGCTTCTTTTGAAGAACACTATTATGTAGTGGTGGTTATTCTGGGATAATTTTATTTCAAGTTCAGTTTAGCTGAAGCTGTGATTCTTTAATGAACTAATGGCTTAGCTTACTGCTGTGCTGGTATTTAATCCACAAACATAAGTGCTTCCAAATATTAGCATGGTCAATATTGTGGTTGAGGGTTGTGCAAAAGAAAATGTTCAGCACACTTGAGTGTGACTGTGGCTGTCTAAGTAAAACCCACTCAGGGCAACAACTTTCAGGATTAAAAAAGGCTTCTATTATATTACTACTTCAAATACAGTTTAGCAATACAATTTTTTGTCAAAAAGCATTTCTGGCAGACAGATGGAAAGGGTTAACCACCCTGTGACACGACAGAAGCCAACACCAAACAGAAAGGGGTCAATGACCCAACAGTCAATACTTTGAAACAGGAACTGGAACATAACCTGGTGGAGATCAATTAAACGCAATCCAAGCAGTCATTAGCCTCTAAGACACCGTTAACAGCTCATTTTGTGGCGTCAAGTTTAATCATTAACTAGTCCTTTTTAAACCTTCTAGTAAGAGAGTGCACAAAGTCAATACAATATTTTCAAGAGGGACAACTGACGACATGCCTATCCACAAGTAGACAGCTGTATTAACAATGCAGACAGCCTCACAGACAGAAAGTTGTAACAACCCACTATCAAAGTGAGAGGATTAATAGTAAAGAGAAAAAAAGTCATACCTTGAAGGAACTGCGCCCTACTTCGCCCATTGTAGGTTGCCAAGTAATGAAATGTGGCCCAAAGCCAGAATTTGATTCCTCTCACCTTTGCACATACTTCACTTGATGCTAGCTATTGGTGGGTACTGTGCAAGGCTGCAACACTAAGCTGTTTCAACACTTTCAGTTTGCAAAGACATTCTTTGTTTTTGCAGCATCAATGCTTAAAAAGGGCCAGCTCCAGCTTCCTCCCCACCTCCATCCGCCTGTTAAATGGCTGATTGTGACTATCTCTCTTCACTTTTGGCCTATTTGTTTTTGTTTTTAATCTACTATTGGTTTTAATCTATTGTTGTTTTTACTCTATTTATTAGGGATTTCATGACCGTCAGAATTTTAATGTGCTGTGTGGGATGTGTGCTGTGTTTTATGTTTCTGCACTGGCGCTTTCTCTGTAAACGAAGTTCCTAACGGATAAATAAAGTTTATTTGATTTGATTTGATTTGATTGATTAGATTGATTTTAAACGACAATACTGCATCACAAATTCACTCAATGTGTCCTAGTGGAGGTCTAACCTTGGGAAAATGTGTTGTCATATATTCGAATGGAAAATAATGCATCATCTTTTCGAGCAATTTCCAAGCCTATACACATAAACCAGTGCATTACTTCAAACCTCTCTTTATATTAAATAACAAAAGTGACCGCCTACATTTATGGAAAGCTATAAAAACTTCAAAACTTGCAAAGAAATACTCCAAACACACCCAGCGGGGTCCCATGAGTCTTTAGTGTCATTCATGTTTAAAAGGGAAGGCCCAAAACTTCCCACAACTTTGCCCCTGTTATGACTCTTGCGACAGCCCCATGCTGTCTCGTTCACAGTATTGTTCAACAGTTAAACAAAACACTTCCTCATTCCCTCCCCCCCACGCCTCTCTGGCGGGTTCGCTTATTCACTACAACACACATAGAATACAGTGCATGTTGGAAAAATGTGAGCGCATGAGTACTCCGTGTGGACGTGACAATGTTTATGCTACTGAAGCAAGTACACAGTGCAAAAATAGATGATGTGTTATGAATTTGTATTTATGGGTCTTCTAAATTGGGCGATCTAATCTCCATTGAATTTCCTCTGTAAAGCCATTACTCGATTTCCCAACCTCCCACCCTGAGCCTTTCTCCAGCCCAGCAAATGCTTGGGATGCCAATTATGTCATTCAGTTGAGAGGCCAGTAGTCTACAGCTGACACTCCCCCTCCTCTCTGCTCCCCGAGGAGACGCCAACAATCTGGAGGCAGGAATCTGGAGTGAGCGTAGTCGCTACAGAGAGAGGGGTGAGAAGGTAAAAAGACAAAGTGTTCATCTGGACGCAGGAATCTACGGTGGAATGACGAGGAGGAAGGAAGGAATGTCAGGTGGGGAGGAGAGAAATCTATCTAAAGTCACAAATCTGAGGAATGCAGACAATAGAGGGGGAGAAACAGAGAAATATGGGAGGCAGAGGGAGGGAAAGGGAGGGAGCGAAGTTAATTTGGACCAGGGAATGACAGTGATGACTTTCTGGTAAGAGTGGAAACACTCTTGAGTAGCAGGGATGGCAGACAGAGATAAGACAATGAGCAAAGTAGACCAGAATTCTGTCTGGAAATTTATGGTGTGCACACACGTGATATTCAGGCCTGGTATTTATTCATCAAATAAAGTCAGCACTGAAGCACTGCAGTCAGCACTTCTAGAAGCATGTCTCAAAACCTTTTGAAGTGGTTTGTACGAATCTTGCTGGCTGATGTTTACCTGCCGTCCAACAAAAGTTCAACCCTTTAAACTTTGATGAGCTGTGTTGCGTTATTTTCATGCTCTGCAAAATCTAGGCCATCCCAACTATTAACATATTTACATCTCTGAAAAAGACGGGGCATTTTTTCTCCATGACATCATGAAGCACCCATGAATCTGTGGTGAGATTTTTATTTTAAAACTGAGCAGCAATTACACAATCAAATCTAATGCTGGTTTAAGAGATTAATACAAAAGGTTAAAAATGTCAAATGTTTAAAAACAAACAAACATGCAATTGTAATTTTCCTACAGTTTCATTTTTATAGCTGCATCAAGAGTTTACTGAGCAAGGCCTGCTTGCAAGCAAAAACATAAGAAGCTGTGTAGCGTACTGACAACACATTAACAGAATGACCACTGACAGATACGAGGTGATGTGCAGAGAGACTGAAAATAGTAAAAGAATACAAGGATTAACCTAAATGAGTGTTTTTAGATGGAGGCAAGCTGGCACATAATGAACAGATGGAGAGCTCCAACGATAGGAAACCAAGGAAGAAAGATGATGTGGAGCAGAGAGTAAAGGATGGAGGCAGGGATAAAGAAATAAAAGAATTAAGGGAGAAGGAAATAAGCTGGGGTGAGTCAAGTAAGCTCATAAAGACTGAGTCACAAAGTAAATGGAATACTCATTCAGGAAGCATTTAGACTGAAGTTTGATTTAGATACAGTCAGGTGTAATATGCCACAGGAGAGTTATTCCCATATGACTTATTAGGTACACTTATGGCTGGAGATTGCTTAGTTTATCTGCCTCTGCTTTAGCTGATATGAAGCTGGCTCAGTCTTCTTATGAACAAAGACTGTTTGACCATCCTAATATGATTCATGCTAAAACTGTCTCAGGAATGAAGTACAGCCATTCTCTCAATATTTATGAATAAGAGACCATTGCATATGATAACACAAGATGAAACTATGCAGAATTGGGATGGAAGGAGTTTTTTTTTTTTTTACATCAGTGTGAAGCTAAAGAGAGGGACAAAAGAAAACAGCAATTACATGGAAAAGGGAGTTGCTTAGTGTGGTTATGTGTTGGGAGGTTTGAGGTTCACCCACAACTGCAATTAGCCCCTGCAGCTATTTGCCCAACATGTTTGCAGGTACCAAAAATGTCAAAAAGCAGGTTAAGACAATCTTGAGTTAAACTTAGTTATGTTAGCTATGAAACTGCTAACCCTGCAAACACTGCATGTGTTTACTTGACAGTGAATGTACATGCTAAGTTCCATTCATACGATGTTTGACCTTGTGACATTTACCTCATCTTAAAAACAACAATAGCTGTGTGAATGTCCTATTAACAGGCATTCCACTAAGGCTTATTCAGCACCTCCTGAAGGTGACTCAAACCACAACTACTATGGACTGTGTGTCTGTGCACAAAATAACAGGCTGGATATGTGTTTGCACAACATTTGTGTGTGTGTTTATTCCCATATGGATGCCAGGAAGCATTTACGAACTGTCTCTGTGTGAACTACTAGCCCTTAGAAACAAGGCAATGGGAGAACACGGGGGCAAAGGAAGACGACAACCATGACCATGAAATGGAAAACAGTGTTCAGAGGTTGTGGTGGGGATCTAGCGAGCACTATAAGGAAGAAATGGGAGCAATAAAACAAAAGAGCGGCGGTGATGGAAGAGGGGATCGGGACAAAGTGGTCTCTAGCTGAGCATCACAGACATACCAAATATGCTCACAGACCAAAAGACATATATTTCAATTTCTACTGACTTTTACAGAGGAGACTGTCAAAATACCACATATCAAACCTCTATAAGTCTTATGTGCACATTAATAAGGGACACTTATATAAGAGTGCTACAAAGTAAGCCATGGTATCTTTGGCTCGACACTGTAAGAAGTGCATTGGAGCTGTAGTTGAAGTAAAGTACTGTTTTGAATGAATCTCATTTATCTTTCTGCTTTGGTGATGGCAGTTTATCAACATGAAATTACACTTTGTCCATTTAAACTGCTATTCTGATTTTATTGAAAGTGTGTTTAGTACTCCTTCAGCACTGTGTGTCTGACATCAAGACGTCCACTTTTCCTTAAATTCTTCTACTGCAACACAACTGCTGTCAAGTAAAATTAGAGTAAAGAGAAAGAAAGAACATTAGGTCTAATGACAAAATCATGGTTTACATTTTGTAAAGCAAATACTGAAGTTGGTAAAACTGGAAACTTTAACTTGACTTTCATTAAAATTAGGTTGCAGCAGTGCTCATTTGAGAGGAATCAAAATTATTTTAATACATTTAACTTAAACTAGTGGCTTTACTATTACTCGTTAACTGAACTTGGATAATTCAATAGTGTGTTACCAGTTGATGCAATTAATTTAAGTCAGTCACAATTTTCTTTTTGAATTTTAAGTGCAAGGTGACGCTGTAACAACATCCAGTTGATTACTGATGTTACAGAACCCAAATCTAAGTATTGTTCCCTGTTATAAACCACAAACATTAGTTTCAAAAAGCTCATCCTATTCTTTTACAGCTGGCATTAAAGGATCTGATAAATTAAAATTCACCAACAAATCCATGTTGGCCATAACGGATAATTCAAATGTTTGGTGCAAGCAGGCAATTAAGGCAGAGTAATAATACCACTCTAGTTAAAACTGAGATAATTCAGGTTAGGAAACATAAATGTACCATGTTATAACCACTCAAGTTCTGTCATTCAATCACTACAAGCACAGCAGAAGGGGTCTCAAGAAAGGCGAGGATTAATCTTTGGCTGGGACTCAAACAAATGAAACAAGGCAAGAAAGGCCAAACAGACACTGCCTTCTCTCGTACATATGGCTATATGACATCCCATATGTCACCAGTCACCATCAGGCCCACCACCCACTGACAATATGGCACAGCCACTGGGGAAGTGTCAAGTCATTAGGCTGCATCTATGTCTCAAATATGCTGACACACAGCAAGCGGTATCTATATTTCTATTCATGTTGCTTCTTGTTTCTGTTAAGAGAAGAACGCGAATAGCTGCAGAAAGACAGATGAGACAGTGCCGGCCATGTTTCCTGTCACTCTTAGTGTGAATGGCATGGAGAGAGGTTACTTCAGGTTGCTTTCCTCATTGTGTACACATAAATATTCAACCAAGCCTGGTGGAGTTAGATGGCAGAGTCCCAGGCTTTTTGCTGTCTGTGGGAGGTGGGTGGTGACAAAAACACATCTACCACAAGGCAACAAGAGCTACTCAATCTTTAGACATCAGCAGGTGGGAACATGGGTTCCATTCAAAATGATGTATTCTTATCCCATTTCCATGTCACAGATCAAAGCCTAATTATTAACCTTCGCACTATATCAACGTTTCTTTCTATTTTCCAACTTCAAGCTTCATTTTCCCATGGTGCACAGAGCTCTATCCCCATGGTTATCTCTGTAAAACTTTCAATAAAACACCAACGCTGTAGGCTGCAGTGTTTGTTATGCCGAGTCCTTTAATGTTCTGGAATAAGAGATTCAAATAGTTAATTTTTCATCAAGCAGCTGGACTGTATGTTGCAAAATTTCAGTTCGCCTGGCCCCGAAAGTTGGCGAGGCAGCTCATCTGTTGGAGACCCCCGAGTCAACTGAGATTCTTCAAGTCAAGCAGCTGTGTTTTTTTGTCAGTGTGCATTACAATAATAATAATAATATAACCATGTCTCAGTCTAAAGAATGTTTGTATTTCAAATGTTTACAGGACAATCTTTACAAAGCAAGAAATGCTTATTATTTTACAAAACTGAGCACAACAAACCAATTGACATAGATAAATTAATGTCAGCTGTTACATAGTGGACATTGCTGTGAATTTGTTTATATTAGGATTTGTTTATTGTTTTACACATTGTCCTTAATGGTTAAAGTCAAATAGAAAGCGCATAGGAACTTGATTTAAACAGAAATACATGTGTACTGTCTGTCTCATTATTCCAACAAATTCATATAGCAGTGCAATATTATATGCTAGCAATTCAAATCTTGCACCACATCCCATAACTCTGTTGCATTTGACCAAGTTAATAAGGCTCAAATCATCACTGAAATTCACACTAATGGATTTTTTGATTGACAGTCAGATACAGCTCTTTCTGACAATCATTATTCTGAAAATGGCTTTTAAGAATGCAATAAAGCAGTACAAAGTGGTCGTAGCATTGAAGCCCACATTTTTGATTTTTACTCTGAGTTTTTGGTTTCTCTTAAAAAACTCCAGATTCAGGAGTAGGACCAAAACATGCCTATTTTTGGTGGATGAGGGGTCAGATCCCCTGCTGCTGACGCATGTTAGTAAGCAACGAGGGAATCATCTTTCTTTTCTTCTGGACCTTTGTACCTGGACCTGTTATTTTGATTATGTTCAGAGCCGGAGCTACTTGATCCTCATCTCCATGATAAAACCCACAGTTAAAATGAAAACACAGACAGAGAGAGGGGGATGCAATTCGAGTGGCAGTGTATGCGTTTGTGTGTCCGTACAGTAGACATGCTGAGTGGTCTACCAGACACACACACACACACACACAAAAAGGTGGGCAGTCTAACTGTAAAAACAGTAGCAGGAAAACAGTGAAGCGGAGGAAAGTGTGATCCCTAAAGTCTAGCCTTCCATCCTGATTCAACTACAGTGTTAAAATTTGTGACTGCCACACACTGTCCACATTTTCATTTTAATAAAACCTAAGTACACGTATACACAATATAAATACAGTAACAATTTTGTGGATTTGGCATAATGTTCTCTGCTGAAAATACAATTATAACAACACTAAATTTTATAAGTCAACACTTAATTGCGATGAAAGTTAAACATATGGCTGCCATTATTTATGCATGCTCTTGGAAACGTTAAGTGATTAGATTTAGAGTGAATTTATTACTTTCCTGGGTTCCTTGGAATCTCCTCACAGACTACTTAAGAGTCCCCAAGCAGACTTTGACAAACACTAAGTACTGTACTGTGGTGAGGGATCAGTACAGGAAGTATGTGTGTGTGTGAATATGCACATGACAAGCTGAAAACAGATAAAGAAAAAAAAATACACCAAACTGGAGCCACACCGGCAGAGTCGTCTGACAGCTGTCTGGACTAGATCCGGGGGTGAGTGAGGGAGAGGAAGGAAGAGAGAGAAATGACAGAGAGATGAGGGACATCCTGTTCAAAAAAAGGAAAGAGTAAAAAAAGACTGAAAAGAAAAATGCAGGACAGAGAGACTTGTAATGAGATACTGCAGTGGGGTGTTAAAAGCCGCAACAATTAGTTGATTTATCGACTAAATTTGATGATTACTCTATTGTTTAGGACATTTTAAGCAAAAATGCATAATATCTGATATAAATTCTCAAATGTACTTGTTTTACATGATAGTGAACTGAAGATGTTTGGGTTTTGGTCTGTTGGCAGGACAAAAAAAGGAATCAGAGGTTGTCAACTTAGGCTCAACTCCAATGGACTTTTGTCACAGTTTTTTATTGTTTTACAGACCAAACAAATAATCAGTAACAAAAATAACAGTGCTAAAAGAGATAGAGTTCAGGCAGTTAAAGAGAGATAAGCTGGGCAAAGTAAAGACTAACAATGCACAACAATCCTGCTTCTAGACCAATTACCTGCCCTTTCACATGTTCCAATTTATGTTTTTAAGACTCAGTGTTTTTGCACTCCCTAATGACTCTCTGAGGCTGTCTAGTCAGAAATGTTATGCTGTAGCCATATGAAAAGAAAAAGGTGATATTTCTCCACCGTATTCTGCAGGAAAATCCTCTTGAAGCACTTGGAAAGTTTAATGTATTCTGCATATTGAAGCCCACCTCCTCTCCAGTCAAAGGCTGTTATGCAACACCGAGGTGTTCAGTCTTTCCATTTTCCTGCTCAGAAGTACACTGATGCCACCAAGTTCAAAAGTAATTTGAAAAGCAGATTAAACTAAGGATTGAATGGAATAAAGAAGAAGAACAAAGTTTTTTAGAGAAAAGGCAAGGTGATAAGCTAACATAGTATAGATGTGACCCATACAGGACAAAATACATATGTATAAACAATCATTGCCTGTTTTGTATTCAGTGGACATGTTTGTTGTTGTAATGTAACTTTTCCCAGAGTTCATCACATCTTATCAAATATGCACAGAAAGTTTTGTTCCAATAAAAAGTATGTAAGCTACAATGCAGGTCATGAAAGGAGAACAGTAAGGCTGAGTTATGGGACTGGCAATGCCCTGTGAGATTTCATTACTGAGTCACAGACTCCTCATATACCAAATTCTTCCTAAAACACAGTGCTGTGTTGAGATACGAAGTCATTGCCTGAAAATGCAAAGCCAGCTTGAATTTGCCATTTTTAACAGTAATGTTTCAAAACAAGTCATTATGGCCCGATCAGATATCACGTACCATTCATCTTGAGTTAATGGAGGGTTGACCAGCTACACACAGCTAACGTCTCTCCAGAGCAATGCTACTCTATGTCTGGTTGGCTGTGATTGTGTTAAATGTGCCAATCCTAATAGGAAAGTCTACAAGTTAACAAAAAATGAATGCATCAATTAAACCCCCCAAATGAAATTTGAGGCCAAAGAAAAAAACTACGGGTACATCCACATCACCGGCATTGTATAATCCCTAAAGCAAGTTTTTAGAAACGCTACTGACTCGTTTTAGTTTTAAAATCATGCAGACACCCACATTTGCTTCCTGACTGGATCTTATTATTTACTACATGTTCCAGCCTGCTTTGCCACAACTCTATCACATGACCATTTAACAGAAGAAAACAATGACATCAGCAATGACTGCCAGTAATTCCACACTGATAAAGTATTACAGGTGTTGTTGACCTTGTTGTCGGTTGTTTCCTTGTTGTGACGTTCTGCATTTTATCATTCTAGCATCGCCTGCATGTGCAGAAGGCAAGCTATTATGCAAGTGATTTGTACCAGCTCCAATGTAAAGTGCCATTATCAGCCCTACAAGGAGGACTGGTTTTGGTCCATGTCAGCATGTCATTATTTTTTAAATGGTGCTAAAATGCAAATCAGCAAGCACATTGTTTGAATTCTAAAACGTAATTTTCAAATTAAAACTTATTAGTGCAGACGTAGCCTGAGATTACCATCGTGGGGCTCTGTGTTCTCTCCTCACCAACATTATAAAGTTGCATCACTGTTAAGATCCAAAACAACCAACTATGAACTCACCTATGAACAGGGTCATTTGATTTGAACACGAACAGGGTAAAGAAAAATAGGAAAAGGGGAGTTCTTGATAAATCCTTGGATACATGGGCAGGAATAATAAAATAAGTTTGCTGTGTAGATACAAAAAAAAGTCATTGCCAAAATCACAGAAATATTGATGAATGCAAAATGTCAGTCCAAAGCTGCAAGTAAATTTAGGAATATACAGGAAAAGGGCAGCAGTATCTCAGTAGGCTACAGTTTGCATTCCAAACTGTAGCCTACTGAGATACTGCTGTCAGCTCTATATTATTTTAGCCAGAGTGAATACCACAGATGATGACGCTCTGTGTTATCATTTTAGTGACCAGACAGCTGTGCCTGAGCTGGCCAGGTGAGCCATGGATTAAATTAATACTGCACCAACTCTGGCTCAGTTTCTGCACAGTGTTGGAAAATGAAGAAAGACAGGTCCATCAGCAACAGCACTGCTGAACCACAGGGGATCTTAACTACCAGTAAAGTTTGGCTTTGAGTTGGTTAATGAGGTGATATGAAGGGAGAATATGTTTACATATATAAATTTGTTGTTTGGGATTACCACATCTGCAGTAACAAATGTGCCACTTGTTTCTGGTCTCCATAATCTGAAAACTGATGTCTCCTGTCTTTCCTTTATGATTTGACTGATAACAGAAATGATAAATGCACAGCTGCATCATAAAGTGCATATAAACATTTTCGTATGATGACGAGGGCCACGTGAACACTAAATGAGTGTAAAGAACCTGTGCAATGTGTGCGGTCAATTGAAGTATATGCCGGTAATGCAGACTAAACAGAGCTGGAGGAAGTTTAGGTACAAAGTTCTGTGCTACACTACAAACCTAACCACAACACTGTGACCCCAGATGCTAGAGGCAACATCAAGCAGACAAGCAGACACACACAACTCATCATCTCTAGCAAGGATTGTGCACACAGACTAATCTATAGGACTGAATATTTATGCTGTAACATAATGTAGCACAATATTTACATCCAGATGGCTCAACTGAGTCATTCGCTGCAAATGAAACAAAAGTCATTAAGCAAACCAATTATTTGTGCCACAGATGGAGCATTCTACACAGAGGCTCTTATGCATTACATAAACTAAGACTAGTTCACACTTAATGAGCAATGCCTTCTGCTTCAGATGCCCAAGGATACAGATTCACAGACAAGACATATTGCCAATGCATAGGAATCTTGCTCATGCTAGACTTCTTGCTACCGTTGTTGGAACTGTGTAGAACAGTTGTGCATTTTATCTTACATTAAGATTACTTAAGAGCACTTATTACCGCAGATTAATTAAATTAAAAGGCAATGAATTGCAGCATGTGTCAATTTCTCTCATCTATGGTTAACAGGCATCAAACATAATAAGATTCCAAGCTTCCACTGATATTTTAATGAATCAGTGTTTGATTTTTTTGTGGTCAATGTATCTTCATAATCAAACACATTTGAAGCTTATGATTCATCCATTTATTACTATTACTTTACACCTCCATGCTGGTGACAACAAACAAGTCCGCAGTGCAGATATATCTGCAAGGGTAGGCTGATAGATCTACTCCTACAATTCATTTCTATTCCTGCAATATCCTACAGTTGTTGAAAGCATGCATCTATGGTAGTTGTCGGCGTGCTTTAATATCACATGGGAGTACGTATCACATGCAGAAAGTGTTAACTTGCAAGTTATGAGGCTGGTTTGTGGTGAAAGATTCTAAAAAATAAGACTGGCAGGCAAATATGAAACCACAAAAATGGGCATTACCCAGCAGAGCATTTTCTCCATTATCACTTGACAGTTTTATTAAGTAAATATTTCATGTGTTTTTCCCTACAGGCATTTTTGATGCTTTAATCTGAAGAATCCAGCTACAAGATGAATAACAAGCTGATGGGGGGTTCAGAAAATGTATCTATGAAAAAGTCAACGCTTTAGTCAAACTTGTACACTTTTATCAACTATACATAATTACATCTTGAAGAAAGTTAGTCTTTTTTTTTAATTAACACATTTCTAAGCTTTGTAATAACAATATCAGCCCTTTAAAAATTCCTGTGTGTGTGCAGCTCTACTTTCAAATAACAGTATGCCATCGCTGCAGGTATGTTAGGAATCACCTCTAGACAAGCCCTAGAAATATTTCACATGGAAGTCATTCAAGACCAACATGAAAACAAAACCCTCAACATATTTTGACTGATAAGTTGGGATTCTGGTCTTCAGGCAGTCGGAAATTAAAGATTTCAAATTTAGGTAATTCTTGTGTGGCATAAACAAAAAGACAAACTTGAAAGCAGTACATGAGAGGAGAGGTTCTTGGAGGGCGGAAAGAAAGAGACTACTAGAGAATTAAATGTGTTACCAGAGGAGGGATGATGAGATATATAAGAAAAGTGTGAAAAGGACATAAGCTGATGGAAGGAGAGATGACAACAGAAGGTCTGACAGGGTCAGTGGGGGGCTTTCCATATGAGCTGCTCTCTTGTCTTGGCAGATCAAGTGAAAAATGTTTCAGTTGAAGCACATAACGACACACAAAGAGACCATAACGCACAGATGTACAGTGCATACACACATCTGTGTATACATACACACTCACACTTTTCTCCCTTTAAACCTCTGAGACAAAGAGTAGCCCATTCTCCCGCACTTCATGTTAGGAAATCACAGTGACAGACAGGCTCTGAAAAAAACAAGGAGCCAAGTGAAAGAGGAAGTGTCCGATTCCACAAAGAGGAAAGCCTGAGGTACATTGTATGGAAATGTGCAGGTAGGCTTCAACACATCATACTTTGGTGCAAGCTGGCTAAGACAGCACAAGCACTGAACCATAGACTTCAAAAAGGCAGTGGACTGTTAAGGCAAGTTGCCCGCTGACCTCCAGATACCAAACACTACTTTTTCCATGTGGTAGGGCGGAGACGTGGAGGCGCATTCAGAACAGCCAACTTATCTTTACTTATCTGAATGCTCAGGTAGTTCTGGCAACCTTCTTTCTACATGCACTAGTTAATCATCAATGTTGTTGGTGCAGAGTCAAACATTTTCACACTATATATCTTTCTTGATGTGAGTAGGGTGGCACAAATTCTGATACATTTTGTTAAAACTTTAAGACAAGCCCAGAATCTTAGAAACAATTTGAGAAGAATCATACATTTGAAGCAGAGAGCATTAATTGTCTCCTAACTGGGTAAACTTGCACAAATGCCAGAGCATTTCTTGTTCCTAAATTTAAGCTGGTACCGGGCACACATAAACCAGAGAGCAATACACCAAACACATCAGTGTATGACTCACATCAGTTCTGTGCGGATGAATCATAATCACTAACTGTGGGCCACATTTCAACTGTCAAAACTCTGCATTGTTTAAATGGGGGAAAAAGCCACTTGGAAATATTGGATGTAACAAAATAAATTACACTACCAGCTCATGCATCATCCAAGTCTCCACACTACCAGCCGCTTACAATGTGTTGATTTAATGTGACTACCAACATGTAATCAGCTTTATTCAAATTATACAGAGAGACCAGCCAAACTGACAAGCAAAAATGAAGTTAAACTGTTAAAGGTGAGCATGAACATTCACAGATTGTAGGGAGACTGATTTTAAGATTTTGAAATTGTGGACTGAATATAAAGAAATATGTATAGCCCTTTTCCCAAATTCATTCAAACACAGAACAATTTAAAATGTCCATATATTCCTATAGTGAGTAAATATTTACTATGTAACAATATCGTCATATTTTTTTAATTCTTCCAACATTCTAATATGATCAAAGCTCACCAATAATGCAGAATTATCTTGCAAGCCCACTACGACATCATAACTTGAAATTTGGGCTTGTCAGTTTCTCACTAGCACCATGGTGCACTCTCTTTGTAACCTTCATTCCTAATATTTTAGGAAGCTGACATGCCTAATTTAGCTCAGGATTGCGTGCTGACAGGACATCCTGTGGAAGCTTAACTGTGTATATGAGTGCATCGGCGTGCATGTGAAAGCATGTGTGCGCTTGCACGTGTAAATAAGCTGACAAACACAGATGTATTTTCTGAGAGCCGACAGTGAATGCTGAGACAGTGGTCTCCGATAACGTCCCTGAAATGCACTCTGCCCCGGTGGTAAAGCTGGGCCTGGAACAAGGCTGGATCTTTATCTTAATCACCAGCTTCCTGGCTTTTCCCCCTTCAACACACCCACACGAGCACCAGCATCAGCTTCCCCAAATGTTAGAGAGAGAGGGACACACACAAAGCATGACAGTAGCTGAAAAATATACGTGTGGATTTCCTCGCTTGCCTGAGTGTCACATGCTCTCACAGAACAGGAAGAATCCTGAGATGATTCTTCCAGTCGTTCCCTGCTTGCTGTATGCCAACTGGAGTCTAATGGAGGAAATGGATCACATAGACAGACTCCCTTCCTCACAGCATAGTGCAGCCAAGAGGCCATATTTGAAAGTGGCCGTGAGAGACGGATTCATCTCCTTGTACATCTCATGTCATTCACCTTTAAAAAAAACTCAAGGTTCCATCCAGTGAAGGAAAATGAGGGAAAACACCCTGCTCTTGTTCAATTTCAGCAAATCACACTAACTTGCACTGCACAGGAGATGAAGCCTGCTGTGTTAGGAATAACAGCTCTCAAAATTCAGAGATTGCTCTCTTTTACGTGCTTGGCAACAAGCTCTGCGGGGACACAACGACACACCGCCTACCAGCAAACTCAAACTAGGTTGTTTTTTTATTAATTTAAGCATCAAAGAGCAGCTGTCCCAGATAAATGTAAGGAGGAGTTACAAAAAAAAAAAAGCTTTTGTGAGAAACTAGAAGGTGCCATTTAAATGTAGTGTGGGATGACTAAACTATGCATGAATACGGTCCAAATCCAAAATCCCACAATGTGTGTAAGCCCACCCCACACAAATTCTAATCCACTGCTGTGACAAGAGGGGATCCCAGTGAGGGTGGCAAACTATACACACTTCAAATTCAGCTGCCTCTGTGACTCATATCTAGGAAAAGTTTCCCTTTGGAGGAAGAGCATTAAAAAAATAATAATAAAAAAAACAGTTCAATTTTATGTTACTGTGAGGAGCACTGAAACAACAAAACCTGTCTGGAGCTAAGCTTCAGTGGCATCAGCATCATCAATACAGCCCTATTTTTGAAGAATTACAAATATAATAGCAATTTGTGGCCAAAAAGGTAAAACAAAGCAAAAGCCACTGCAGGGGTAACTTTGCTCAGTCTGAAATAGATGCAAGCAGTATTAGTGATAGCTCCGTGCCAATAATTAATGATTAATCAAGACAACAGGAAAAGTTTAAAGCTCATCATTTAATAAAGAGGAACTATCAAGCCATTTATATGAACTTGGAAACTCAATTTACATTCTATATAACAGAATGTAAATTGAAAGGCACCGTTTGGTAGAAAGCCATTGTTTTGCTGTAATTTCATTAGCTTACACTTAGAGAACATGTATGGTGGCAAGCAGGAAACAAATGAGGCTGCAGACTCCATGTAACAACATTCAAACAGTCCTTTTTACAAATCACCAAAAAGCAACACAAGCAAATCTTCTGGTTTTAATCTGATTTCAAATGCAAATGTTAATGCCTTCGGTCGCTGGGAGCTTGCTGATAAGTGGAATCATAAATGGAGAACGAAACCCAATAAGGTTTAATAATAAATAAATAAACCCACAACTATTAAGAATGACAATCATCCCAAATCCCTCTTTAGATCCAAGCTTGTTTAGCCAATTACGTCCTCTCTGACACAGAAAAAAACATGCAGGCCTAAGAAACCACAGAGCAGACAGAGTAAAACTGGACTGGTATGCAGTGTTAGGTCTAAATGCACACAGTCTCAGACACATAAATCAAATGTGGCCACAACTAAACACACGTGTAAAGCGTGCAATGAATGCACAAGTCTAAATGAAGACTTTGCATCACTTATCACCACTGTGTGAGCAGAAATTCTGGTCATTTTAAATGCAATATGAACCCCAATTTATCTTTACCCAAAAACACACACATGCACTGTCTTCCCTGTAGTGAAGGACAGACAGAGAATGTGTCTATGATCGGGAAAGACTCTCTCTCTGAGGTTTCACATTCCTGGGATTCCGTCTGAAGACCACTGCAGCCCATTTAAAACCATTCCCCATATGTAGGGGAAAAAAGACCCAGGGCAGGCTAGCAGGAAGGACAACTGGCTATATCTTATAATATTACTCTACCTTTCTGCACACTGCACTGCATGAGATATAGTGTAAACTACTAAATATACCAGGATAGCACATGGATCGATGTATATGGTGTGGGAAGTTATACAGCACTGTTGTGACTCTTAAAAACAAGAATAGTAGTGATTTATCGCCAAATACTGGCAAAAACATCTCGTCACAATGAGACACTCCTAAATTCTCTGTTCACTCCTTCAGCTCCGCAGTCATATCTGCTGAACATCAACACATTTATCATTTGATATAGCTGTCACCAGGAGATGGGAATAAAAGGTGGAAATATGGTTCCTGCATAAATCCATCCATGCAAGGTAAAGATAAAATTCTACAAAGGCGATGTCTACCCTTGCAAAGCCACAACATAGCTCTTCAGGGCAAAACAGAACAGGATTGCCTAATTTGAAATGCATATACTATAAATGAAAGTGTGTATTACGCCACATCACATCACATTTCATAGTGGTAATTCGCTGCTATGCTGTCACATTATTTAACTTCAAAATACATCAAAGCCATTAGGAATTTCAACATCATTTGTGATAATGATGTTGGCTTGTTTTATAAACACTTGTGTTATACGACTCCATAGCCACTATGAGGAAACACACAATATTTACCTCCTGAAATCCCCTTTGAAAGATTAATGTCCTGATAATAGATAATTATAGTGGGTTTTTATTGCCTATACGGGTAACTAAGAATAAAATTAACCACATAACACAACGTCGAGAGGCTATAGGAATAGAGTTATAGATATAAAGCTCAAGTATTAGTATACTTCGTCAGAAAACTGGTATCAAAGCAAAAGTAAGGTTAGCCAGCTACGTTAACCCAACATAAACAACACTGTAGTCACAGCTAATGTCTGCTAACGAGCGAGGCTCATTGACCGCCTTTAAATGTCGCTCAGTGCGTAGCCCGAGATAAATTCTGTTGATTTTAAAGCAACTAAGTGCGATTAAAACAAACATAAGATAGAATACGGGTTGAAAATTTCAATATCGCACAGGACACACACGCCAGAGCCCACCAGCAGCACTTAACATGCTCGGCTAGCAGGCTAACTTGCTAACGTTTCCGAGCGGCGCAGGAGGGGGTTTAAATTCGCTTACCTGTCAACCGCAGCTTTACTGGGCCATTTCTCCTAACTCCTTGGTTAGACATTCCCCCTCGTGTTCCAGCTTGACGAAAACTCTCAAAAAAAAGTGTCTAATTCATGTGTGAACGCGTGAGTTGTTTTTTTTTCAAATAGGTATCTCCCAAAACAATCCCTCTGCTAGCTCGGGGTTAGCTTGTAGTATCACCATAGCAAATCACGCTGACTGTGCACGCAACATAATGGTACCACAATCACATCTGCACGTGAGCCTCCTTTTTCCGCAAAAAAAAAAAAAAATATTGCAAATAACTACATTCCCAGATGCCGACCATGCCGCATGCCACGAGTCACGATACGAATCAAGTGATCGGTTCGTCCTCCATCCGGACAGGCGTCTGCTCTGCCCGGGCTGCTGCTGCACTCCAGTCGATGTCGGTAATAGTAAAGACTGAGCTGCTGTAGCCACGCAGGGTCAGGGAGGGAAAACACCAGAGCACATCCGGCACGACCGTTCAAAATATACTCTGAATCACTATCCAGCTACTGGCAATATAGGCAATTTCAACTGATTACACCAGTAGATGATCCTGCGGTTATTATGAAGGATTTTTTTTTTTGCAATTTACACGTCTTAATCTGGACAGTTTGGTGCAGTTTATACAAACATAAACGAGATAAACAGATATTATGTGTTAGAATATATTGAGTAATGTAGCAATACTGTGTAGCAATACAAGACTAATACTAAAATGAAAGAGCTTGCAATAAAACAATTTTGGCACTCATTTATCCATCGTTAAAGAGAACTGTTACTACCACATAATTCTGACAGACAAAAATTAAATCACAATTTTATTTTTTATTTTTTTAAATCAGGCCATTATACACTTAATAGTCTCCTACATGCAGCCAATTAGCCCTAATAGGTAGATTGTTTTTCTGAAGGTAGATAGTGTATTAATGTAGTAATACTGTGGAAAGGGTGTGATTCTGTTCTCTCCTCAACTATACACTGTAAAATACTGTGAAGGCACCAAAACACAGATTTCATTCATAAAATAGTTTACAGTTACTATAGACACAACATGGTCCCTATAACATGAAAACTCACTACACACATAGAGAATAATCACAGTGTCACCTAGTGGCCATATGACACACAACCAGGTTCCCACAAAGAACTGGCTCACCTCCTTACTTATGTTTTCGCCAAACAGATCAAGCATGTTCGCGGCCTGCTTGTATATAGAAATGATTGTCGAGAACAAAAACAAAACCTTATGCATGAATAAAATTTATTTACAAATACTTCTTAAAAACATGGATATTTTGTCTAAAAAAATACAAAAGAAAAACAAATCCACAAAGTAAGAATTTTCTTTTTCATATGGTACAAAAATTAAACTGGACGTGTTAAAACTGATAAGTGCTTTGGTCTTCGGGGATCTGGAAGGCATAGCAGTCTCCGTTGGCCTCTGGAACTACAGACTCATCTTCGTTCTGAAAGATAAGAAAGCCAGGAAGAGAGAAGCATTAGAGGATTAGCCAAGTCATGGCATGTTTTGGGGATGGTCTCATGGATATGGATTAAGATGGATTCTGCAGAGAAGGGATGTGGGTCTGCTGTGAACTGGTTAATATTAAAGGGAGATCATGTATAGTCAATCTACACTCAAGGGGGAAGTAAGAACTTGTTTAAAAATGTTCGCTATCTTTTTTATTTTTTTTTATTTAAACAAAACAGTAAACTCTCATTTCCAGAAGAATTCAGATCCTTAATTCAGTACTTTGTAAAAGCCTTTTCGTATAATTTGCAGCTGGTACATCTTCTTGGGTGAGTCTTGACAAACTTTGCACACTTTGTTTTAGGCAGTTTATCTAATTCATCCTCGCAGTTGGTCGAATTTCACAGACTGGATGGGAGGACCTGTGAACCCAACAGATTTTCTGTGGGGTTTAAGTCTGGGCTTTGGTTGGGCCACTCAAGGCCATTAAGAGACTTCTTCCAAAGCCACTACAGCAGTCTTGGCTGTGTGCTTTGGAGAATTGTAGGGCTGAAATGTGAACCATCAACCCGGTCTCAAGTCTCTGCAGTCTGGAGGAGGTTTGTTTGAGGATCTGTCTATATTTGGCCACATTCATCCTTCTCTCAGTTCTGATCAGTTTCCCTGTTCCTGACACCGAGAAGCACCCACATTGCAGATCTCTGAGAGTTAAAGTTGTACTGCACAAGAGCAGCTTCTTCTCACAAGCTGCCTCCATTGTAAACAGTATAGGACTTAACGTAAACTTACAATGAAACATTGTCTTCACCTACTTTGTGTAAATTAAATATATAGTATAGGGTATATGTATTTATACATAAGGGTGAGTACTAGTATACTAAAAAATCTTGTTACACATTGTATTTATAGGATACACTCTAACTTTAAGTCTTATTCTATTTCTATTGTCTGTAAGAGTCTTCTTTAGAATGTGTTTTTTCGCAATGTTTGTTGGGAGCAGCTCGAAGCCATAAAAAAACTTCCTAGTGTGTCAATATACACAAGGCCAAATAAAAAATCTTGTATCATAGCAAGATGTTGCCACCACCATGTTTCACTGCAGGAATGATATTGGAAGGATGATGAGCAGTGCCTGGTGTTTACACAGTGCTTGGAGTTCTGCCCAAAGAGATCAGTTTTTGCCTCATCAGACCAGAGAATGTTTTTCTTCGTGCTCCCGCAGTTCTTTAAATGCCATTTGGCCAACTCCAAGCAGGCTGTCATCGTCTAGCCACTCTAGCATGGAGGCCTGATTGATAGTCATCCCTTCGGCAGGTTCTCCCATCTCTGCAGAGGACTCCTGAAGCTCTGTTAGAGTCATTGTTGGGCCTCCGGTCACCTCCCTGAACAAGGACTTGCATGCTTTGGTACTCAGTTTGGCCAGACTGATTGAGACCACTGAGCTCCTATAAACGCTCAAAGCTTTAGAACTAGTTTTATACCCTTACCAAATGTGTCTAAGCCAGTCTTAATACAAAGATGTACAGAGAGAGTTCCTTGGATTTCAGAACGTGTTTTTGTCCTGACATGCAGTGTGAATAATGGGAACATATATATTCACACACAGGTGTAAGCCTTTCTAACCTATATTTAGTCAGTTCTGTTAGATACAGATGGACTCCAGTCAAATTCTTTATACACCCCATGAATAATTCAAGCAAACAGGATGCACCCAACCACAACCTGAAGTGCTGCAGCAAAGTGTATGAATGCTTTTGTAAATGAGAGATTTCTGCTTTTTCAGCAAAAATTTCTGAAAACATGTTTTCACTCAATCATTATAGGTTATCAAGTGTAGAATCATGACCAAGAAAAGAAAAACATCCATTAAATTATAGAATGAGCAACTCTAATTAAGTATTCATTCACACTAAGCAAAACACAGTTCTAGCAAAATTGAGCAAAAACATATATTTTAAAAAACACCAAAGCAAATATGAACAGAAACAGAAGTAAATTAATTGTAACGTCTTCAGATGAATCCACTGTGGTCATTCAAGAATTTAAAATTGCAGTTGCATTTCTGCAAATGTTTTAATCATCAGTGCTGATCATCGTTTATATCATCTCAACCATTCTTTAAAGTTCTCCTATTAATCCTCTTTGACTTACTGGACTAATCTACTCAAATTCAACTATGTGGCTAATGTGAAGGAACGGCTGTTTCGAACAACACTCACCTCTTCAGAGAAGAATCGGTCTATGATGTTGAGCGAGGACTTATAGACGGCTTCACTGTCATGGGACTGCAGCGCCTCAATCTTGTCCAAACCACCCGACTCCTCGATCATTAGGCACAGTTTCTCAACCTCACCAGTTTTGTGTGCCATCTGTGTAGAAAAAGAAAGAAAAAAATCTGTAAGACCAACAGTTTTCTCACACAGGAAACAAAACTGGAACAGTAATCAGCTTTGTTCCATGACTGTCAAAAATGTGCATCAATCTCTCTGTAATGTGACTCAGATCAGATTCTGTAAATCTTCATGCAATCCCAGATACTCTCAGTGTTCATCTGTTTCTCAACAGCTAAATATAAAATCAGGTCATAAAATCAGGAAAAATGTCACCTTCAATATAATTATATTAAAACTAGTTATTACTATTAACTCCTAAAATGGAAAAGCTCACATTGATTCAAATGTAAAGCAATGCCCAATTAATATTACTACAAAACAATGCGCCATATAAAATCTCGCCTAGGGCGCCACATTGGTAGGGCCGTCTCTGCTTAACGCATGGCTCGATCCCCACAAATAGGTTGAATGCCTTTTCCTTTACCTGCCAGATCTGTAGTTTGCTACAGTTGTCCTTGGTGTCGTTGAAACAAACCCTGCCAGTATGTCTACGTGTTTTTTCTGATTTACTTCATATCAAGTACAATAGTTGCAGGTACTGCTGCACACCAAATCTTCAAATGTCATTTACTCATTCTAGATAGAGATAATGTCGTTTCTAAGTGGAAAAGATGCGTTTTCAGGTTTACTCATCAATTGCATCTCTTGTCATGCATGTGACCTACAAAAGCATAATACAGTCTATAAACTGTGTTGAGGTCAACACATTTTTTTAACCTATTATTACTGTTGACAAATTTGTAAAATATGCTTTGCCGCTGTTTTTGTAATTTTCCTACTTTGCTGTGAAAGTCAAGCTACAAAGATTTTAAACTTGCTATATACTTCTGTCTTTTTACATGTTAATTCAAGGAAGACAATGTCAGTGGAACTGTCTTTCTGATTACATTAGAACTACAATCTTAAAGGAAGCAACAGGGGAAAAAAGTTTACTTCTGTGATTTATTGGTTATATACCTGTAAAATATTGTTGATTGCATCCAGGATAATCAGGATCACTTTGCTGTCCTTAGCTGTCAATAGTTTGAGCAGAGGCTCTAACACGTTGCAGTGGACCAGGTAGGCCACTTGATCCACTGTTCCTCCACTGGTGTAATTGGTGACAGCCCAAACTGCTTCTTTCTGGGTCTTGTAGTCTCCCTAAACAGAAAAACACAGCTGAGGTTTAAGGCCAAAGGAAAGTATAGAGCCCTAATACATAAAATGTGCTACATGAGCCTTCATGAATAAACATGAAATCGGAAAAATGTCAGATTAATGTCTCAGAATTTTATCAGTTCAAAAAATAAGGAAATGAGCCATAATGTGCAGCAGGTTATAGAGAAGTTGGGGAAAAGGAAGTAAATATGCTGGTCAACATATACAGCAATTACAGTAAGGTCAACTCACACAAGAAATCTAGAAATCCCTTCAATGTCAGCAGCGGTAACGCATGCATTTAGGAAATTAGGAATATTCTCAGTATTCCACCTAAACAAATCTTTGGTCTCAGAAAATGTGATGGAGTATAATACAGACGACCACTTCTGTCACACTGACAAGAAAAATATAAATTGCCCAATTATGATTCAGTAAATCTCATCAGTACCCTTGTAACCAGCTCTGCTCCTGTGTTCTGACCTGTTGGAGGATCTCCACCAGGATGGGCATCAGGCCTGCATTGATAACTTCCTGGATCTGGGTGTCCTTGCCAGCAGTGATGTTGGACACTGTCCAGGCCGCTTCTTTCTGGATGCTGGACTTGTGGTGGCGCAGTAGGTTGGGGAACATTGCCAGGGCACCTGCATTCAGCACACACTGGGTCTGCTCATCTGTCCCAGTCACAATGTTGCCAAGTGACCGCAGGGCTGGAGTCTAGGAGGTGAAGGAGAGCATGTTGATTATCTGAAGCCCTCACAAGTTAGAAATAAGAATAAAGCGAGAGATGGTGCCACTAACAATGCAGGTAATAACAGAATAAGCTTGACTTTCACTTAGAATGGTTCACATCTCAATACACACAAGATTTAAGTGTTTATAACTCAGCAAACACCCACCAGTCGTATTACTAAGTTGTGGAGGAGTAAACAAACTCTTAATAGCCCTTAATTTGTTTAAGGGATAAAATAATTGTGTAAGACTTCAGTAATTAGAACAGAACTCGAGTGATTATTTTAAACCTTATAAGTGTTCAGTATACAAACTGGATATAAATGACTCAGGAGGCACTAATGGGGGCACCTTTACCAAACTCTATCATGATGGCAGAAAAAAAGTGTGTAATTAATAATTATATACTAAATGGATAAATAAATACATGTGTGTTTTTTAAGCGCAACACCACATACCACAACGGAGAGCTCCCCGCAGCCCAGAAGCTGCACCAGACGGGGCACCAGGCCAGCATGCACCACCACCTCGATCCTCTCGTTGGAGCCGTCGGTCAGATAGGACACAGCCCAGCAGGTGTCAGCCAGGACCTGCTTGTCATCGTGGTGCAGGAGGCGCACCAGGGCCGGGAGCAGCTGCTGCACCGCCGGCAAAGGAGGGGCTGGGTTCTTGTTCCGACACAGGTTGGAAAGCGTCCAGGTGGCATTGCGCAGGTAGCCAGACTGGTTTAGTGGGTTAAGAATCGGGTGTTATTTCAGAATAAAGTGTGTATGCATTATATAATGGTGTGCACAAGATTTACGTTTATGCAAAGAACTTGCTAAAAGAAAGCCTTCTGCAAACAGAAACTCAGTTTGCAAAAAAAGAAATCAGCATTTGAATGATGGTAATGTAATAATTATGCTCAGCAAATTTTTAGAGTGACAATGCAAGCACAATCTGTGCATCGAGGATTATCCCAGGAAGTTACTGTACTGTTGAAGTCGCAGATTGATATTTCTAAGGTGTATAGGCTAAGTCAAAATATCGACCTCCCTGCTGTGCGCACAAGGCTTCCCAATTGTATAATAACCTCCCAACAGAAATAAATAGCTTCACACCCAAACCACTGCTCTGTTGACATTTACAGAGGCCTGGCTTTTGGTCTTTAATTATATAAACAAATAGCCAGAAAAAAAGAAATCAACCCCTGTGAAAATAATGCAAGACTAAAGATTTTTGTATCTCGCTAAAATTACATAATTCTGAATAAAAAGTCATAAGAAAACACTAATAATATTATTCCCACACTAATGCCAATCATACATTTTTAAAACTTTGTTTATTCATTTTTATTTCTGTTTTAAGTGTAGAAGACATGACCATATCTCTGCTGCTACTTATGGAGAAGTCGATCATAAATACAAGTGTAAGTGCAACTAAAACACTTGAAAGAGGAACTTGAATTTAAATGTGTAGACACATGCACTCCTGCACTAATCCACTGATCTGTTCCGCATTAAATTAATAACACTAAGGTGTGAACAGCAGTCTTGCTCAACTGGTTCAAGAGTGTATCTATCCGAGAAAGATACAGAGAAATATAAATATGTCTCTTAAAGCCAGTAGCACAATAACATTTGATGGAAACTTACAGGAAATATGGACAGGTCAGGGGCTGCTAGCAGGGCCAGGAGTGGCTGGAGACCACCATGTTTGATCACTAGGTCTCTGGAATTTGATCCATCACCTAAAGTTAGAAGGAAAAGATATTTACAGTCATCTACTGTCGAACTGTGCAATTATAGAACATAAAAAAGTACACAGCAACTAAATTAAAACTACATTAGGCTGCTAAAGGCTGTAAAAATGAAGAATCATAGATTTAGTTGTGAATTTCCTCGTGTTATTCTGTTGTATATATCTGTCGATATGCAAAAGCCTTTACTAACTGAGACAATAACCAAACAAGTTCTCATACAATGCCAAGCAATGGCTTCCGTTTTAGCTTGCTCAATAATCTTCAGACGATGCATCCACTGCATCAACAACACAGTTTTATCAGAGATGCATTTTACATGAATAAAAAGCCCTCAGTATTACAGGCCAAAAACAACTCCAGACAATACATGGGTAGCATCATTGTGCACAACAATCTACATCAGATCCTTAAAACTATGGAAGCAAACCAACACTATAATAGTGCATGATGCAGTAATGAAGCAACAGAAGTACGACAAGCATCTGAAACACTAAGAGATTTGAAGTGTTGTCAGCCCACAGTACCTGCAATGTTCCCCAGGGCCCAGATGGCCTGCTCGCTGATGTGCTGGTGGGGTGATGTCACTAGGCTGATGAAGGCTGGAATGGCCCCCCCTTCCACTACAGCATTGGTTTGTTCCGGGGTACCTGAGGCAATGTTAGTCAGGGCCCAGGCTGCCTCAAACTGGATGGGAGGGCATCCTGACAATGCCAGAAAACTAACAAACTTTGGGATGAGGCCGGCTGCAATGATGCTATCAATGGGTGGGTGTTTTTCTCTGGAAAGAAGCTTTCTGCACATCAGGAAAAAAATACAAAAGGTAATTATTGCTGGTGGATAAAGTTGATTGAAAATACAGTTGCAGCACATATCACTGATGTAATAACTGGCTCATATGTTATATTATGTTTAACCCTGAGAGAATCAATCCATGGTTGCCTTGATTGTTTGAAAGCATACAATCTGACATTAACAACACAGGATAGAAAACATTTATTATATTAAGACATTAAAATGCTTCAGTTCAAGTACTATTTAAACTATTTCACCTGGCTGCCTGTGTTGCCTGCAGCTGATGATCTAGATTCTGGCTGTTCACACCTCCTACAATCTCCTCCACAGACCAGTGCTGAGGAGGCTGTGGAAAGAGCAACAGAAAGAGGATTAGTGCCCAGTAAACCTGGGTCAAAGAGCAGCTAAAGATATCCCTAAACATTCAGCGGAACATTCCTGGAACATGTTTAGGTCAGAGATACAGGATGTGGATCAACTGGTTAAATAAAACAACAACATAAAAACATGACACCCTGTTATCACCGTTGTACTTAAGGCCTAATGAAGCCTTCACAACATTGACACTGACTTTTCTTGAATCAACTGGGAAAAATGTTGAACTCAAGTGTGACATATTTCACACTGCTGTCACACAAATATGTCTGCGCCAAGATTATCATTGACCTTTTGCCACTTTGTGCGGGCTGGTCTGTTTTTATATCAGCCTTCAAGGTTCAGTTTGAGCAGACCTTCTCTCTGGTTGGTAGCTCCCCTCATAGCCACAAACACTGGGAAACCAGCTGTATTTACTTCAGCTGTGTCCTGTTTACTCTCTAATCAAGCGGGAAACTACCTGTGTGTTGGGATCTTTCTCCTGCAGAGGGGAGGTCGGATCGTCCTCAAGACTTTGGACGTTTCTCCTCTTCAGGATCTGATCATCCTTCTTCGCCTTTCGGAGCTCCACATTGACTTCTGCTCTCCTGCGCCTCAGCTCCTGCAGATGTCCACACACCATGAGATATTAGATATACAGACAGCTTACTCGGTTAGTTATCTAAGGCTTGCAGCAAGTGGCAGAGCTTACACTGGCATCTTTCCCTTTGTTTTTGAACTGGCTGAGTCGCGCTCCGCTGTCGTTTCCTGCTGACATTCCGGACCGTTGAGCAGGACGAGATTCCACCAATTAACGTCAAAGACACCTCCTGTTAAACCAAAATAATTTAGCGACAAAGATTAAAACAGCAAAAGTCCTATATGTTTTTTAAACGTTGTGTGATCGAGATAGCAGGCGGCACGCTAGCTAACCGGACGGCTGCCTCGATGCCAAGCCGGTTATCTAACACCATGTGGCCCATCGCACACGAAGATAGTCTCGTAAGTAAATACCCCAAACCCACCGAAACTCATAGTAATAAACGACTGTGCGTTCAAATTACAAACAAATAACAGTTATTTAACAGTTAAAGTAGCGGAAAAAAATGTTTAAAACCGACATTTAGCCGCAGAGAAGAAACAACGTGCTTACCGTTCAGATCGCTTGTGTTTTTTGTTTTTTTACAACAGACGTCATTTACAAACCGCCCTGTTTTTTTCTGACTTTTGATTGGTCCGTTGGACTACAAGCCCCGCCCCGTTTCACAAGGTTAAAAAAACGTATCAAACAACAAAGCCGTCGTCAAAGGCAACCGCTGTCAGTATCGCGAGACAATGCAGCCACATCTTTGTAGGCTGGCCGGTTCTCATTGTCGCTTTCCTGTTTTATCTAAAACACCTATTATGTCGTGGATAACTATTGTTTTGCTTAAATGAACCGCCAGTATTTTTTGAAGTGTTAAAAACACGTCTTAACGGCAGTTTTTACACATTCCTTTAATGCCATAAAGCCTGTTCTTCCTATAAAGGACCGTAATGACCCAGTGGCCTAATGGATAAGGCATCAGCCTCCGGAGCTGGGGATTGTGGGTTCGAGTCCCATCTGGGTCGCATTTAGCTTCCTTTTCAGGGCTTAAATATGGATTTCTTCACATGCTGAGCATCTTTCGAAGCACTTTATCGAATACCATTCAACGGAGCTGCAGTCACAGCCAGGTGGTTGTACATGGCGCTAGATCCTTTTAACAGCTGCATTCATCAGAGCAGAATGGAGCAGAATGGGCGTGTCATTAAAAAAAAATCACAACGCACACAAATTACAAAACTGCTACTACTGTAGAAGATTATGCTAATCATATTTTATAAGATAATAAAAAATAAATCTTTATTATTCCCGAAGGAAATTCGTGTGCCAAATATGTTTTGTAAAAATTACAATCACATTAGAATAAATGCAGTGCCTATAATAGAATAGCAATAAGACATGAATACAATGCATTAATAATATATTTCACATGAAACAAAAATATTGCACACAATATTGAAACTGATATTGCTCTTACTATTGAGAAAACAATATTGCAAATGATATTAATATTATTCATTGTTTAGTGTTTGGCGTTTCAGATATTCCTGTTTTGTTCCTGTTTTGTCCTAGAGCTGCCTGCTAAGACATTCCCCTTAAGAACAGTATCTATTTTCAATTATATATATATATATATTGAATATCAATATAACATCTACACAAAAAGAATCATTAAGTGAACACATTTAG
>OMNN01027889.1:73149-86101 GCA_900302755.1 Chromis chromis
ACAACTTTGTTATTACAAACCTAAATATAAAATCTTGAAAAGGGGCATCTTTCCTCATGACCCAAGGAAGATAACACATGATGACAAATTATTTACTACTTGTTAGCTATTATGTAATAACATATTACACAACGTCTTATTAATATGTATTAGAGGATGGTGTACATAATTTATCAGAAATCTTGGATAAGGTATTGAAAATCATTTATGTCCATAGGTGGCTTCTTACTCAATAATCAGGTGGGTGTATTCCCTTAACCCTTGTGTTCCTTCCTACTCTTACACTTTTACATATTATTAAAAAAAAAAAAAATTTGTTCAAACTATTTGATAGAAAACTATTGATTTCTTGCATATACCTCCATAAGTTTCTATATGTGCATTTTTATGTTTAAATAAACACATAGAGGTTTATTCCACTGATGTGCATGATTCAATAAAGTTGTAATATCATGAAAAAAAAAAGTTTTTTAAGGAAAAGTAAGTATGTACACTCTCTCTCTGTATACTCTCTTTTTACAATTAAGTTTACATGAAACATTGTTGTAACATTACAAATGGTCTTAAAATGAACATGGCTTGGACCATTGTCTTTGTGTGCTAAGTCTAATAGTTACTTAAATACTTAAAAAAATAAATAAAGTTACGAAATAATATCTGCTATGTTCTGCTCCAAATAAAACTAGTTACAGTGCTGAAACAAAAACATGCTTAGGTCACAGCATTTTTTAAATCAAAAATGTAATTATAAATTATAGTATATATCAAAATGAAATAATCAAATAACTATTGTTGTCGTTACATTTGTAACTAGAACGTCCTTAATACCGCCAGCTTGACTAATTTAACGCTGTGCTGCAGTTCTTCTCTTTGACCACCACAGGGCAGCAAAGACTCGTGTTTCTAAATACAATCAGCTCATCGTTAAGCGCAAAAACAACTGAGCAACTAATTAACACGTGTTCATAAGTAGTGTGTATTTCCTATTGTTATTATTTTTACAATATAAACGTCCAAAAAAAAAGCAAGGAATCCAATAACAGACAATATTTTCAACATCTAACACCAGATACCAGAAGCTGCATTCCCTATTAATAAATCTTACATGTACACAGCAGATAATGTCCAAACAGAGACATATTTTCCTTCATACACTGCAAACAGCATTGTGGGCTTGTTCAGAATCCACTCATGAATGAAAGGAGTGTCACGCCACACAGTGTTTATTTCTGTGTTTGGGACGTCCCACCACCTCCCTCTCCATCCCATCTCCTTCCTCAGCGCTCCTATAAAAATCCCAGGAATCCCAACTGTGCAGCAGACCTTAAAGTGTGTCCACACTGAGCATCCAGGATGACAGGGATTACTCTGATCCTTTTGTTTCTAGCGTTTCCTCTATGCGACACAGAGGAACATGTTGTTAATGGTGAGTGGAAACATTATTAGTTATTTTATCACTCAGAATGGTGAGGACTTGTGGTGGCATTTTATGTTTAATCACTTGTTGCTGGTGTGTAATATTGGTATAACGTTTTACTGCAGCATTCCTCACTGTTGTAGTTTATTGTTTGCTGGTGGACAACCGTAAATGCAACCAGTCATTGGTTATTATGCCATTTGTCAAAATTATCTCTGACAATGCTGCAAAAAGTTTATTTTAAAATTTTATTTTGTCTGCACAGGAGAAAAGATTGCATGCTAAAACAGTTACAGAATGTAATTTAGGTCAAATGCTATGTAAGTTACAGTTTGCATCATGTTTCATTTTGATATATAATATTGTGGGTGCAGTTTTCAAGGTAAAAGTTACTGAAAAAACTCCAGTTAAAGCAACAAGTTTCAGTATGATCATGTGTTAACTTATTATGGGAACTACTATATTTAATTGTGTAACTAATTTCCATCTGTGTGTTCCAACTATAGAGCTGTACACCCTGATAGAAAAGGGTCAGAGCAGCTTTGTGGATCCAGCTCTGAGCAACCACAGCCGGCTGCTGGTTAAGGAGCCCTCCCTGCCCATCAACGAGCTCATAGAGAAAAGCAGCAAGACCAGCGAGTCCAAGTTCAACCTCCATCCTCTCCCAGCTGCTGTGTGGCCGAAGCACAGCGACCTGGCCCCCATCCCTCGCCACCACAGTCCCCACAACAAGAGCAAAAAGGGCCCCAAGAGCGACCGTCTGGTGGAGCACAACAGCGAGAAGAACAGGGGGGAAGTCATCGGTCTGCTTCCCAAAACTTCTCTGACGGCAGCTGCAGGTGCTGCTGCAAACCGCACAGTACAGAAAACCAACCAGGACGTCCAGCCCAACGTCAGTCCACCTCAGCAGACTGAGCCGGAGGGACACCCCAACTCCAGAGCTAGGCCTCCACCTCATACCCAGCCTCCAGCTCAGCCGCCACAAACCGCTGCTTCCTCTCCACGCAGGGATCCCCCCAACCGTAGAATGGACCCGGAGGAGAACCGACCGGGGAAGTCCAGCCTCTATCAGTCTGGCATCGGTGCTGCGACCAGGAACAACAGTCGCCCGCCGGTGGTCTTCAACAGGCGCTCCTCCAGCCTGCTGTACCAGTTTGACATCCTGAGGCGAGGTATGGGAGGATCTGCTGTTTCCTGACCTTCAAATCTGACCTGCATATCAATACAAAGCTGTCCACATGTCTTATAACAGGATCTTCACATGTTACTCCCTTCTAGGATTATATATTTCAAATTATTAAAATGATATAAGACTTTAGCCAGCTGGGGGAAACCTTTGATAATATTAATATCACAGTATTTATTACTAGTAATAATCTGTGGCCTGCGAACTTTAAAATACTATATTACATGATCACAGTGACAAACTACCACAGCCAATAGAGCATTTTTGCATTAGAATGAAAAAAAAGCTGCATTTGGGTTTAACTTTGTCTGATATAAAATGTTATTTCTGTTAAATTACTTTGAGAAAATGGGCCTGTATCTTATAATAATACATCACAAAATGCTCTAAAATCTAAAATGGCCGGTGCATCATTGGCCACAGAAGGTGCTCAACATGTAATTGTGATGCTTTCCTGTCACTCATCGCTGCCTCTTGACTAAAAAAGCCCCCTAGACCACTTTTAAAAAGTCACATTTCTTGCAACCTTTTCAGAAATAACAGTAATATTTTACACATTGAGGCACAGAGTTCACACAGAGAGCTGCAACAAGAGTGATGAGAGTTTCTGGTAGTTAATTAAAACGTCCCCCTGCCACTAATTATAACCACGTCCCTCAAATCTGGCTGTCAGAGTGTCCCTTTGTGTGCACTCTTCTGGGAGGTTATAATGAAACTAACGCAAAGTGAGTGAGAAGGCTCTGATTTTGTAATTAAGACTGAAACTGTAACACCAGTGTGATCCCATGACGCACACCAGCTCATCCAGTCGCCTGCCGAGGAATGTGACGCCTGGGTTGTGTAATGACAACCTTGTCCTGTCTAATGACGCTGGAATGACAGTCAGGAATGGCAGACAGTCGCTCTCTCTTCTCTCTCATCCCTTCATCCTGATTCTCCTCTTCTCCGCAGAGTCCGACTTCGCACATGACGCCTTCTGCATGAGCGAGTGCAGGAAGGAGAAGGAGGAGAGAGAGTATTACTGCCACAGCGAGTTTGGTATGTACCCAGTGTGAGACAAAGGCCGACTTTGTCAAAGGTGCACAAACGAAGGTGAAATGCAGGAGGAGCTTGAGAAGCCCTGAGTAGTCAGTGTAAACTTCACTGTTTTGGTCAGTTTTGCTCTATAATAACAATCATATTAATATTAATCTTGATTTATATAGCACTTTTCTTGGCAAATGATACTTCTGGTACTCTATTTGAACTTAAATATATATATACCTGCAGCAGCTAAACATGTGTTGTGAGACTAATAATAGTTTAAAGGTCCATTATTGTGCCCTTTTTCAGCAAATGAATGACTAAAGTCTCAAATATCCCCACAATGCATCTTTCAATTTTTCAGTTCAAAGCATTACAAATATGCCTTATTTAACTATGACTGTCTAACCCTTGGTTTTAGCTTAGTCATAAACAGGCTGTTTCAGTGTCTGTAGCTTTAAATGCAGCTCAGCTGCTGCTGTCCATGCTCCCTTCAGGAAGAAGACTCTCTGTATTTGTAATTGACAGATTGGTTGTGTTCCCATATCCATACTACCCCACTATATAGTATACCAGAAAAAGATTTAGTATGTTGTAATACACAGAACGTCAGATGCAATATGCCAAAAATTCAATTTTGCAGTAAGCAGGCCAGCATGCTTTTCTGGTCAGTCAAAGTTTAAGGCGCGTTATTATGACAAAGTAGTACTGTATGTCCCAATTACATGCATATTGCATGAAAGAGTATGTATTTTGTCAGGTAAAAAGATAAAATATGCAATTGGAGCACAACCATTATCTTTTTTTACATTAAAAATATCACTGAATTCACAGCAGAGCCAAATGGTAGGCAGCTGTTTATTCTAAATGGCTCACCTTGTAAGCAGGGGGCAATGAGGGGGCAGGAGTTTACAAAGTTTGAGCCAAACAGCCATTGATTCCACCTTTTGGAAGGTAGCAGCTGAGTAAGATTCTCTCTGGCTTGTCTTGTTGTGTAGGGGAGGTTGGAGGAACAGCAGAAGCAAACATCTGCATGTCCTAACAGCTTTTACTTTACACCTCTAACTGTATAACAACCATCAAACACAATACAAATGGATCGTCACCATAAGGGACTTTTGAAGCTGGAGCTATAGTGATATGAGTTTCCATTATGTTGACTTTTGATAATGTTCGTCTGTCCTTCTGACACAGCTGTCAATGGGATCGTCCATGACATTGATGTGCTGCGAAAAGGAATACGGCTCATCACGCTGATGGTCAGCAGCGATGGCTTCTACAAGATGAGTCGTCTGTATGTGACCCCAGACAGCTTTTTCTTCAAAGTTCGCCTCCTGGTCTTGGATACCTACAAGTGCAGCAAACCTTGTCCTGATATCAAACTTGGTAAGTCTTATGGCGTTAGCTCGAAAGCCTCGTAAGACTAAAGATCTGCTTTCAAACTGGCTGAGAAAGTCTATTTGGTTCAGTGAGGGGCTAAAACCAGCAGTTGTCTAAACCCATGCAAAGCATTGTTGTGCAGGTTGTTCTGCTACTTAGTTCTGAGTCAAACTGTGTAGTTAATTTAACAATAAAAAGAAAATACCCACCAATATTGGCCTGTCGCAGATATGTCAGTATTGATGTGTATGTTGTCCAATATGTGCTGATATGAAAACTTTCTTTTACAGAACATAATACAGAAAAAGTTGCTTGGGGTAATTAAGAAATGGTGCCATTATGTTGTTTGTCCAGCAGAACAGCTCCAACTCCATTCTTTACAATACTCTGATGATCTAATAAACAATGACTTCATCATTTTCCCTTTTCAATATATCAGAATTATTCCCTACAATTGGCCTCGGTCCCAGAAATCCAGAATCAGTCAGGCTCTAATAAAAAGAAATCATTTTCTCTAGTTTCTCTAGTCTTGTAAATGGCTGATGAAAAGATCAGATTTAAGATTAAAGTCATAAATTCTGGGACGTGCAGAGTTTGATAATTGATATTCTTTGTGAGTGCAATTCTCAAGACCCATAAATTAAGAACTGTGTGACAAGTCTACGCCAAAGTATCCCTTTGTGGGATGTGGGATTTCCATTTTCCTGAGATCAGCAGAAGCAGTAACTACTTCTTTAGTGCAAACATAAAATTTGCTTGACTTTGCACTTTTTTTTTCTTGTCACTTCACCGTTCCCTCTGTTTGTTCCCAAGGAACCAGATACATTATAATGGGTCAGATCTACCACCGGAGGCGTCATCTTCCCAATGACCTCCTGAACCTGCTGGGTGGTAAACTGAAGCCCGGGGACGGACTGCTGCGAAGCAACAACTACATCAAGAGGTTCAACAAACGGAGGCACCAGAAAGCTCTGGACGCCACCCGCTCCAGGTGTAGGTGAACAACAGACAAGACTATCGCCCCTTGCTGCAGGGGAAGGGACATTGTGGCTGAACTGATCTTAACTAACCCCTCAGTATTGTGCAAGACAGAAGACGTGTTGCAGGAGGAAGGCATGGATTTACTTTCATATGGACTGCTATGATGTATAATACTGGCTCTTTTTTTTTTAACTTATATGTTAAGTTCCCAAAGTGCTGACGTGCGGTTTCTTTGACCGAAAACACAAGCAGCTTCAATTAAAACGATTAATTGTAACGTCTGGGGCATCAAAAACAGTGTCCCATTAGCCCGCTGTTGTCTTCTCGAAATAGCAACTCCACTCAAACTCCTCATTCACTCATGGCTGTTTCATGAAGTCCCTGAATTATTGGATATCAAACAACTGGATCAATTTTAAAGAGAAATCTGGCTTACCTGAAGATCGATTCAACATGACATTATTATACAGAATGGAAATATTTAATCTTATTACTTTTTTTATTTGTGCATTTTAAACAGTAAACCAACCACACGCATAAAAAATCTTGTAGTTTCTAATTGGCGTCAAAGCATACTCCTATATTTAACATTCAAATTATCAAAATTTTGCCCAAAAGTTTTCAGAAGTGATTGTTTTTCCAGGAACAATCAGTTTCTATATTAATTTAATGAAAATTTCTATTGCTTTGATTGGTCAGCGATGCTTCTTAAATGATATGAATGCAAAATATTGTATTGCACTGAATAGCATTAGTAGTCACGTGCATGATGACACTGTGGGTGATGTTGGTGAGCAGGAAATGCACTATTAAGTGAGGGAATTAAGGGCCTGAAAAAGCAGCAACAAACCCCAGTGGAGGAGACAGAGGAGGGAGGAAAAAGGACAGAGGGAGCGGAAGAAGTTTTCTTGTCATGAGAGCGGCTTATTTTTCTAGCTTCAATTATGTGTCCACGATGAAATGTCTGCCCGGGACATCAAAAGAGGGCCTTGCTGAATGAGGAGGAGGTGTGGTTTTGTTGGGACTAAGCCATAAATCTAATTGCAGGAATCTGATCCTCTATACACCTGGACACATGACCCAAAAAATTGCCTCCGTTACTGCACCTTTTAGGGACGACTTGTGGTTTCACAAACACGTACTCCTTTACGAACGCTCAAAAGGGGGTATTCAAAGCATGTAGGCAGGATCAGAGAAAAAGGGGAGGCGGAGGCAAGGTGGAGGAGGAATTGAAGCTGGAGAGGGTGTGTCGGGTCTGCCTTTCCAAAGGGATAGCTTCTTATTTAATCAAAAATCCCTGGCTTGATTGTAGTACGACCCTGAGCTCATGCTTCTTATGAAAGGGAAAAGATTTGCACTGAATGCTTACACTGCTTTACTAAACATGAACTCAATAAAGATGTGTATTTGTTTTGTACTCAACGGCCCCTGTGAGGAATTTATTTATCTTCAAACCATCTCTCCACTCACGCAATCACATACATCCACCCACTCGAGCATTGATCCCCATTATCACTCCCAGTGACTCCATGAGAAGGAGTCCCCAAAGTAAGACACTCTAATTAGAGTTTAACAACCATGACCTCCAGGAAGACAGACTGACTTGGGAACTTGGATGTTGAAGCAGGCAGAGCTGAGCCTCTTTTCTCCCCCTCTGCATGTCTGTCAGCTCAGGTCAGTTCCCAGGCTCGATGAAGCCTCTATCTGGGATCAGCGCTGGAGGGAACAGATGCATGCGGGCAGGAAACAGGAGCCTGCTCCACATTGCGGCTACTATCGCAGCGGGAGGACATTCCTCATCGCAGAGGATGTAAAGGAGGGAGGAGAAGGGAGAGAAAGAGGGGAGAGGAGGGGAGTAGGTGGGAATATCTCTGAGTTGCTTCCTGTGTGATAGCTGCCAAACGACTTTGGGCTTGTGGTCATCTGTGGCGCGTTCAGCGTCCATGCAAACCTCTGGATCCATTTAGTGGTTTGAGTGGGGAGTTGAAGGGGAGGGAGGTGGGGGAGAAGGGTGTGAGAGGAGAGTGAAAGATCAAAGTTGGAGGTGCCTGCGTACGTCATCTTGGGAATATGATCACAGGAATGATTGTTTTTGCATAGGGGTCATGACCTCTTCCTTCATCTTTCCTTTAAACTTACAGATAAGTCAGGCAGAAGGTTGAACTTGTTCTGCAGGGCCAGATTAACTCACTGAGGTGCCTCGGATCAACAATTAGGTGTGGCCCCTGTGGACACCCGTTTCTGCCGTTCTATTCTGCTCCGAGATTGTCTACATACACACTAATACGTTTTCATTTAAAATGGTGTGACAAAACAAAAATTATGTTTTAGCACTGTTTCAAAAAATAATCTCTGTGAGTACAAACACAGAAAACCCACATCATGCCCACTGGGAATGCAGGTACCAATGTAAACATGAAGCGCCATAGAAAAAGATCAGTAAGACCAGAGATTTTCTCAACTGCTCAACAGTCGCTAGCATAGACAACAAGGTAAGCAATGCCAGTATTTGGTATTTATGTTGAATCAACCACTGGTAGACAAAGTTGATGTTTTTGTTTTCTTCTGGAAACCGGTCACATGGTAGGAGCATGACGAATCAGGGAACGACATGTTGTGAACATGGAGAAGGTCTACCACCATGTCCCCTGGGAACGTTGAGACAAACCATTTTACAAAGCTTGAATGAGATGTATAATTGAGTATCATCTGCATATCAGTGATGGGAGAGATTGGTCACTTACCAGTAAGTAAGCAAGTATGCGGTAAAGGGGCTGTTGTTGAGCCATCTGGTCCTTGTAGAATTAAAGTAAGTGCTGTGTTCCTTTCAGGATGGACAGCATGCCAAAGGGAAACTAGGGTGAGGAGGGTGTCCGAAACCTCTAGTCACATCTCTGGTTTTTGCAGATATATGGTTCTGTTGGCTTCATCAGCCCAAAGATCTTCAGTGTGCACTGGGGCGGTTTGCAGCCCAGTGTGAAGCACAAGCACTGATGAGCATCAGTACCTTCAAGTCTGAGGCCATGGTCCTCTCCCAGAAACTGGTGGTTTGTCTGAGTTGGGGGTCAGTTGCTGCCCCCAGCAGAGTTTAGGTACCTTGGGATTTTGTTCAGTAGTGACAGAAGATGAAGCGTGAGTGGGACAAATTGATTAGTGCAGTATCATCAGTAATGCAGGCATTGTACCAGACTGTTGTCTTGAAGAAAGCTGTGCCAGAAGGCGAATTTCTCTACCAGTTAATCTATGTTCCAACACTCACCTTTGGCCGTGAGCTGTGGATAGTGACCAAAGAATAAGAGGTGAGATGGGTTTCACCTGAAGGGTGACTAGGCTCAGCCTCAGAGACAGGGTGAGGAGTGTGAATAATTAAGCTTGGAGCAGAGTTGTTGCTCATTTACGTCGAAAAGAGTCCGCTGAGGTGGTGCGGTCATCAGATTGGGATGCCTCCAGGGTGCCTCTCTTTGGGGTTTCCTGGTCATAGGCAACTGGAAGGCCCAGAACTCGCTGGGTTTACATGTCTCATCTGGCCTGGGAACGCCTTGGAAACCCCCAAGAAGTTACTGGGAAGAAGGACATCTGTCTTTCATTACTGTCAAGATTGTTAACTTAGTTCAGGGTTGTCCTCACCACTAAACGACAGAAAAGCTCCATGGTAAGTGACCAATCTCTCCCATCACTGCTATGCAGACGATACTCAATTATACATCTCATTCAAGCTTTTTAAAATGGTCTGTCTCTCAGAAGCATTTGTTTCTGCCTCATCCAGATACATCCAAAGGGTGATTGAAGGCTCCTTTCAGTTTGCTCTGCAGTTAAATATTCAAAAAAAAAAACACACTTGTCTTTTACCAGAGGGTCTTTTATGATAGTTGTGTTCTCTTGTAGAGATCTGCAGGGTCACATAGCTGCCTACATTACACATCTACTGCAGTCTTACCTTACCAGTATGTTTCTAAGGCCTTCTGAAGAGAAAAGTCTTACTTTGGACGTGGATGGTGTCACATCTTTTAAAAGTGGCTCAACACCTACCTGTTTAGGTTTCCCTTTGCATTATCATTACATATTTTTTATTCTTCACATACATACATTTTTACTGTGAGGCATTTTGCCACCATATAATGCAAAAACTGTGCAAGGGTTTTACAATAAAACCAAGCACAGTAACATGTAACCTGGATACCTGAATAAAGTGCCCGCCAAGGTGAACTTCCTGAGATAATGACAGAAAACACGGTTTAAAAACTGGTGTCAAAAACATTACTTTATTATCTAGGATGAAATGTCCTATCAAGTACAAAAGAGAATCTCTTCAGTTGCCACAATCTGTTAAAAACATAGAGTACTTTTTATCTGCAGTTACGTTTCTTCAACATTACTCAAAAAACTGAGAACTTTTCATTGATATGAATAAATAATACAAGAAAATGCAATGTCCATATAGAAGTTATGCTGAACTGGTTGGTTTCTTACAAAAAAGAAAAAACTCTGTACAAGAGTTACTGTGTCACTCTGCCCCGTTCAAAACCTTTATGCTCACAATATGCAGCACTTTTAATATAAAGGGCAATTTCACCTAAATGTAGAGTTCACTTCAATTAAAGAGAAAAAATACAGTTAAAATTTACAGGCGGGCTTAGTTGCTGGTTCAAATAGTGAAAAATAAAAGTTTCTACTGCTCTAAAAATCTTTCATCTCTACATATTTGGACAGCAATAATATACAATAGAGATTACAAACAGTGGATAAAGCACATCATCATGAGATTACAAAGTGACCGACACTTCTTGTGAAAGACGTACAAACACAGAGAAGAAGACAGAAGCAACATTATCTCTCAACTCTGCTTCTACACACAAAAATGTAAAAACTCTGCGATTAAAAGTGAAATGTTTGCCGGATTCTAAACTGTTTTATTTATTTATTATTATTATTTTTTACATTTAACTTAAAGACAGCTGTAACTGTGTCTTTGAACTGAACCCCTCCTACAAAACTGATAATCACAAATTACAAAAATGCTCCCAGTTATGCTAAAAATGCAGCTATAAAATTTTCATACAAACCCCAACGGTACAAAGACTCCCCAGTCCCCCGCACAAAGTTTACTCCCAGACATGCTGCCACAGACCGCAACATAACTGAGTTGATGCTGAGTGGAAAAGTCCATTATCCAATTACTTAACCATGCTTGGAGGGCGAGTTGAGAGACATATGTGAGCCAACCTGTCAACTTCAGTGAAATATGCTGGAAGAAGTGACTGATAGATAAGAGGGGAGAGACTTACAGACAGACTCAGGCATGGACACAAACAGACATGGAGCTCTGATGAGTATATGGAGGGAGGTACAGTACTGGTAGGTTAGCTAAGCCTTGTACAAGTTTCACCTTCCCTAAAGGCCCAATAGTCTCCCTTCTTCTATTCTGTTCCTTTACCTCCTTCAAATATCCAAGATTAAGGGGGCCAAGATCTAGTTGACATTTTTCACTTGGATTTCCGAAGTGAAAAAGGTCAAAAGAAGGGCAGGATGCAGTGGGTGGGATGGCCTATCCTGGGTGTTCCCCTCTGGAAACTAACATGAAAGTATTGCAGCCGTAAGAACAAAATGAAAACCCCTCGGATTAGTTAAGTGAATCGACGGTGGAGCTAATCTCGGCCGTTTCTCAGAAATGTGGCTCCTGTTACAAATGGATCATCTCAGCGTTACTTTGAAAGGGAATGTGCAGTGAAACTGTGTAGCGTTTTATGAGGCTGATTCATGCTTCATGTAGGGCTACACACCTGAGGGTAGAACCAAAATAATGCGGTCAAAATAATTGGGTCCATTGGAGTTACATAAGTGTTCATCCAATGCCGACTGGTTTCATGGGGTAATTTTTCCCCTGTTGATGGACTAGTTCTGACATATGCTCCTTCAGCACCAACGAAATGCTGCTTTCAGGCACGCAGTCATTAATACATTTGATAGTAATGAACTGAAGTTTGCACATTCTGCATATTTAGCCTGTGACTGTGCACATTTGATGCTGGAACTAACCTTGAATGAGATGTTGGTGTCATGAATATGCAACAGGATGAAATTAAAGATCCTCTGAGTGGGAAAACAAGAAGCTGACACTTTGCTATATAGAAAACACAGAAATCAGCTACAGAATGAACTTTTAGGAGTCTTAGACTGCCACTGAGCATCCAACCAGCCAACATACAACCCGTCTTCTGCCATCCTTCTTCTAATGGAGGGGCTGCACCGGTAGGAATGGCTGGCTGGGATGTGAGAGGCTGCCAAACAAGAGTCTGCAGCTGCCCTACTCCTGGTCTGAAGGTGGGACTTCTCTGTCATCAAGTCCCACTGACACTTTGGATGAAAATGGGGCTTTTCAATTCACTTCTTTCCCCTTAGCACTGCAATGGAGGTGTTGGAGGTTGGGCGCCAGTGTTGGGGGCGGAGGCCCGTTCTCCTCCAGAGAGGACTCAGGTTCAGATGCAGCCTGACTTGGACCACGAGTCTTAATGATTCAGAGGAAACAACAAGGCTTGTCTTTTTGACACCTGGATATTAGGAGGGAGCTAAGAGGCTGCTGACTGTAGCTTGTTGTTATGTGACCTACAGAGACAGGCAAAGAGAGGAGGAAGAAAACAGTTGGAAAACATCTTGTTGTTTTCTTTTTTTTGTTTTATTAAAAAGCTTTACAATATGACAAAAATATGACTAGGGGAAAATACAAAAAAAAAACAACAATACAAAAACATGTATTGGATGCCAGTGGGTCAGACACTTTGACATAGACCAAGCAGCCATGTTGGTGAAATGTTATTGAAATGTGTGTTGTGATGTCAGCCCAACAATGTATTTACAAGGACTTTTTCCATTTTAAACTGGAGCTCACCATATTTAAAATAGGAAAGCTAAACTAGTTTTTTTCCCCAAACTATCTTTACAGTTTCTACCATTATTTTCTTTAGAAC
>OMNN01027889.1:86126-99558 GCA_900302755.1 Chromis chromis
AACATAAAATAACATTATACATGGGTACAGCCAATAAAAAGAAACTAATAAATGGTGCTTGCTTGTTTGTTTATAAATTCTCGGCGAAGAAATGAGGTAAAAATGTTCTGCTGCAGCATGTAATGACGGATAAACCAACAGTTCTACCAAATTCAAAGATAACTTATGTGTGTGTTACTTGAGTCTGATTTTACAATCAAAATCAATAGCTTTTTTGTTTTTTCCAAAATTGGATCTCTTAGAAAAGAATGTGAACTTAGCAAAATTTCATATTTTGCCTTTATATCCTACTGAAACATAAACAAAATGTCATCTGATGAAAGAGTGTAAGAAAATACATTTTCCCTTGAATGTGTTGTGCTACCAACATGGCTGCCATTATTAGACAGTAGAAACTTTTGTTTTCTTTCCTTTGCTTTTAACATAAAAAAATGATCACACCTAATGTGTGGCTTAATATATGCACTTTTTTACAAAGTTATTTAACGCTGTTTTAAACAAGTAAAAACAGCAACATCCAGGATAGCAAATTATGTTTTGTCTGTTTTAAGAGTGACCCCGGCACCCAGGAGTTTGACATCACAATCTGCAAGAGAGAGAGGGAGAGGAAGGGAGAGAGAGAGGGGGAGACAGAGAGGGGGAAATAGAAAGAGAGACAGAGAGATGAAGAGAGAGAATGGATGGTGTCAATACATGCAGGTGAAGTACATCACCGTTATAGGCACATGAAGCTGGATGCAAACCACAAGACTTACTGAACTACATAAACATCACAGCTGAAATTCTTATTGGATTTTCACATTCTGAGGAGAGAAGAAGGCGGAGATCTCCCTACCTACAGATAAACTCAGCACAAAATGTTCAGCTAGTCCTTCACTGAATAATCAAATTAACCCTCTGAAATTATGCCTTTAGGTATGAAGGGCATGTTTCATTTTAAAGAAAAACAAAAAAACTAAATCAAAATCACCAAATTCCACCAGTTATCAGAGACAGAAACTGTAAAATCTGACCAATTTTTCCAGTTTCTGTCTCTAATAATTGATGCAATCTTGGCGTTTCCTTTTTTTCTTTTGACTCATCTGTGACTTGCGGTTCTGTAGGGAAACTTAACCAATACAAATGATCAGTCGAAGTGACTTCATTCTACATTATAATCAATAAAAATAATCCATTGCTCTATCCAGATTCTGTAGAAAACAAAAAATTCTGTGTTCCTTGGCGCCACCAGGAAGCCATGAGTAACTCAGCTGCGACTAACAGTCATTTGACAAAAATTCAGGGACTTTTCAGCTAAAGTGCAGGCTGAGTACATAAGAGAGAAGCACAGAAACCATTTAAAAATCTAAGTAGTAAAATACCTGTAGTATGTAAAGTCACTATTTTTAAAATGAGTAATCAAAGAAATAATACATATATTTTTCTTATGTTTACAAGCATTATAACTCAGTTATACTGCACAAAAGACATATTGGAGTTATCTGTACTTCTAGTCATGTTTGTTGTTTCCATAGAGGAAAGGACTTTATATTTCAGTGAAGACTAAGCCCAACGTAAGAAAAAACTTTGACAGAAGGAAAAAAAAAAAAAAAAAAACGCCTAGAAACTGCTTGAAGTTCAGAGGGTTAAAGCACAGCAAAGCCATATAAAAGACAATATTAGTAAAATAGTACTATAAGAAATCACTCTGACATCTTGCAGTGTGCATCCACTTAAAGCGAACACATGACAGCAAAGGCAGTGCAGCGAGGTGAGTTGAGAGGCACAACCAAGCATAAGCAGACTGTGGAGCAAGTCTCTAACTCAAAGCTTGAAGCTAATCAGGCCCGACTCTTCAGGTTTCAGTCAAGTTCCCATGTCTGTTATTTCCCGAACTATGCGATAAAACATAGAGTCAAATGGAAGAATTGTGGCTTTTCATTTGGCTTCCAATACTAAATAATCTTGGGAAATGCACAATCATTACATGGTGAAAGTTGAAGCAGATTCGTTGAAAATCAGCTGACTGAAGCCTGAATGCGTGAAAAATGAAAATCTTACCAAGATGGAACAAAGATAAATGTCAGCAAACCCACAGATCACTTTAATAAGCCCGAACAAATCAAGCTTTCAAAATGACACAAAGCATGATGCGTTAATCTTCAAATCTTAAATCTGTGGAGGGTGGCTACAAACTTGTTCCAGAAACAGAGCAGGCTTGTATGAGAATTCAGACACAAGCCCAAAAAAGTAGATGATTGAAAAGTTAAAAAAGGAACAAGATTGTGACCCATGAAATCAAAGACAAGGAGGAGTCAATAAAGTAGTGTTTTTCAGTGAAAACATTAATTTTATTTCCTGTCTGTCTACCAATCCTCAGGAGCTGCTCGTGACACTTAATCATTCTCTGACTCTGAGGATTAAAATGTCTCCCTATTCTCAAAGCAACCTGCTGCCATTTTGTTTTTCTTATCCTCGTCAGCTGCTGAACATCTTCATCGCCACCATCTTACCTGCTGGCTTTGAAGCCTTTGAGCTTCTGGACAAAGAAGTTCTCCAGAACCTCGGCACACTGGTAGAAGGGCGAGTCGCTGGGGTTGTAGTAGCGGCAGTTGTCGAAGATTTTGGTCATGTCTGCTACAAACTCCGTCAGTTTGACGTACTCGCGTTTCTGTATCCTCTCCTCCATGGTGGAAAGGTCTAGGAAGAGGGGATTTAAAAATATATTTGGTTAAAGACTGTATGTGCAGGGTGTCATATGAGAGTATCAAAAAGCTGGAGTTGTTGCCAGAGGAAGACATCACGCGGAAGCAGCAGATAAATATCTGGGTTTTTTTAATTGACTTTGTTCCACAAATGAGCGTGCCTGCTTCAAAGTAATTGCAGCTTATGTGGTGTGCGCTTGACAGACATTAAAATATGTTGCCTGGGAGCACAGTGCATCACTTTATATGTGACAGCAAAAATCCAAAACCTCTGCCAGCGTTAACCTCGATCTATTCAGCCTTCCAGATCAGTTACTGAGATGTGACCGATTTATCATTCCTGAGGAGAGCGTCATTATCCAAGTGTCATTTCTGTGAAAAAAAAAAGAAATCCACCCAAAATTAATGGAGCCTCTGAAAAGCGTCAGAGTATCAATGCTTCCATTTCTAGGCCACCATTGAAAAGGAGCTTTCAGAGTTGCTAACCTAGTTAAATCAAGCTGAAAACTGAAAGGAAAACAGAAGATTGAGTTAGCAAAGAAGCTCACTGGCAACGGCTGAGGCTTCATATCGTCTGCTGCTGCCAGTGGTTTGCTCTGCACGGCATCCCCAAAGCTGCGTTTTAAACAAACATATCCGACTCTTAACCTCTTTAACCCCCACCCAGCTGGCCAGGGGCTAACAGACCTCATGGTCAATATCAAAGACCTCCTTCTTCTCTGTCATCGGATTTCATCTCAAAACCCTCCAAAAACTACCAACGGCTGCAGCTCCACCAGCCAAAATGCTCTTTTCATTTATTTTTTTTTAAACCAACAAGGTCTTTTTCTTGCGGTGGAAGGGGAGAGGGGAGGGCCGGAGTTTCCAGGAGCAGGCCAACAGGAGCTAAGTGTGGGGCTGGTCCCTTTCCACAGGGAGCCCGGCAGACCCGGACCAGCTCATTAACGGTTTGTTTGTATGGAAGTTCAAAAAGGCCCTGTTGACGCAAGTCCCCATTTACATGGCCGGTTTGATCTGAGTTGGAGGGCTTCCTCCCTGTTGGCCTCCTGGCGGCTGTATTTTAATGTTTAAGATATAGAGTCTGGGTGTTACTTCCAAAGCCTAAAGCAATTATGAAATAAAAACAACACAAATGTGGCAGTTTATCTCGCCAACAGGGATTGCTCCCGATCCCAGTCTGAGTCATTCAGTATTAGTTACCTGCCGACTCAAAAGTCACAATTGTATATTTTCTTTATTTTATATATTTTTCTCCATAACAAGGCTGCACAGTGTGACATTAATAGTAGGTCATCATTAAAATGAGTAAAACCAAGCCATGAAATGATGTTGGACAGTTCAAACTGTTCTGCATGATGCCGTTTAAAAGTGGTGGCTTTCAGTTACCATGTATGAAACAAACTTCACGTCACATAAAAATCCCCTATTATTATAATATATTCTTCTGTAAATCCCAATTTCCATAAGGCCAGCGAGACATCACAGTCCAAAATGCAAAAATAGTCAATTAACAATGATAAATTAGAAAGACAAGTAACAAATTCTTACACTTTGCAGATTATACTTAAATTCATTGTTTTCCAAAAAAAAAAAAAAAAGCAGTGAAAATTGTTTTTTATAAAAGCTTTAGAAAGAGAATTGTACAGAACTGAAACAAGATTTTCCTTATTGATAGGATGTTATTTTAAGACAAACCGTAGAAAAAAAAGGACTTCTAAAGCATAAATAGAAAAAGGGGAGCAATCAAATGCAGAAAAGGTGAGACAAATGATGCTCTATATATGTGGAAATTCAGACAACAATAGTATGAGAAAAATAAAAGGCTAGTTTCCATGAATCCTGTCAACCTAAATGGGATTTGAAGGCTAATTCATAAGTAACACAGGAGATACAGCGGCTGGGAATCATTCAGGTACAAACCTTGTTATAACATTTACTGCAACTCACCCATTGGTTCCTTGATAACCCTGTAGTAATCCGGGGCGTCATTCGTATCCACCGGCTCCAGGAACGGCCACGCCATTTTATGTGCCTGCAGAGGAGGGAAGGACCCAGGAAAAAAAAAATGGAGATAAAGACAAGACATTTTAGAAAGCTGAAACCAATGAAGAAAAACAAACAGCACCATGAAAATTACACTGAGAGCAGGTGGGTCAACACAGATGTTCTCTCTCACTTTCTTCCCCATTTCTATCTCATACATAAACCACTGGATAGAGGAGGAGAAGAAAGAGAAAAGAAAGGGAAGCTAGGAATAAAAAAAAAAATGCTGAGGCCAGGCAGCTGTCCAAGTAGGGGGAGCCCAACCCATCAGATAAGATGGACACAGAGGACTTTTGTTTGCTGCTGTAGTGGAGCTACACGGAGCTGTGTTAGTGTTCTGCCTATTGCTAATGATAAAACTACTACTATTACAGTGCTGGCTGCTGCTTCAGATATTGCTGCATGTGTTTGTGTACTTGTTCATGGTATGTGAAATGACGCAATAAGAGAGGAAACCTTGCAGAACTGATTTTCACCTTTCATTACCAGTCTACATAACCGGCAGTGTGAGCAGGTCAGTGAGTCAATCTAACCGGTCGCAGTGCCCATGGACCAAGACTGAGATTACCAACCTACAACACTGCACACTGTAGTCGTGAGTTTGTGCAGTGACTGTGAATCGTTTGTTCACCTGTAATGAACGCAGGGTTCTTCGCAGGCCTTCGTAGTCCTTGTCGGTGAGCGGCGTGAAGACCGTCATGGCGTCCTCCGTCGACTGACACTGTGGACACACGTATTCGTCGATGTGGTTGGCCTCGCTCTGCAGGATTCCCACACAGCGACCGTGGTACCAGTTCTGACATCGATCGCAGCCAATGTAAAACCTGGGAAGATCATAAAATAGTCGTTTTTACTTGTGATTTAGAGGTCTTCATGTTTTAATCCAATGCACAAAAATTATTGTAATTGTCAGGGCAGAGGTCAGGGTGGTGAGGTGCAAGTTATATTGTAGTAGTCATATTGAAGGAACAGCCACAGTAAAGTGTCTTAGGAAGGTTAGGGTTAGCACACCTTGGCATTGATTCTACAACTCTCTGAAGCTCTACTGGAGGGAATTTTCCAAAAGCTATTTCCTCATATGTTATTTTCATGATTGTAGAGAAGACTTTCTAACATTTTGGTTCAAAATATTCTGGAGGTGTTCAATTGGGTTGAGATCTAGTGACTGAAGGACATGATTCACATTGTTTTCAAAGCATTCAGTGATCCCTTGTGCCCTATGGATAGGGGCATGGGCCATCCTGGAAGAGACCACTCACACATGAAAGTGATCATTTGGAACAACTTCGTACTTATATGCAGTGACCCTTCCCTCTAAGGCAGGGGTGTCAAACTGCGGTCCTCGAGGGCCACAATCCAGCATGTTTTAGATGTTTCCTTCTTCCAACACACCTGATTCAAATGATCAGCTCATCATCAAGCTCTGCAGAAGCCTGATAACGATCCTGATCATGTGAATCAGGTGTGTTGGAAGAAGGAAACATCTAAAACATGCTGGGTTGTGGCCCTTGAGGACCGCAGTTTGACACCCCTGCTCTAAGGGGACAAGTGGGCCCAAACCATGCCATCAAAATGCTCTCAACAGTGTAATAGAGCCACTGGATCCCCTCAGCATTGGGGGAAATGAATCAGGGTTTTTCCTTTAATCTGTAAATTGTCCGTGGGTCAGCAAGTCAGCAAAACGGAACCCTAAAATCTGAACTCTATAAGCTTTAAAATTGGTTCCATTACTGGTAGAACTGGCATGGTACTGATGTAGAAATATATAACAGACAAGTTTATGTGGTTTTCATGCTGAATCATGCAGTTTTCATTTGATTACACGTTGCGCCTACATCTTGTTTAAGTGTTTGGGTACTTCTAGCAAAGTCTTGGGTAACTGATGTAAGCAACATAAATTATATTTCTAGACATTTATTTGCAGGGATCCTCAAGATGCCACCATTGTTCATTTTTATAGTTGTAGTTCCGCTACAGCAATACCTATACTAACTGTTATTGTTCTCTGATTGTGGCCTTGCTTCCCTCTTTTGGTGTAACCATATAAAATGCTTTGTACTCACAATATACTACATAATTTTATATAAATATGTTAATATTTTGGAAGAGCTGCATCCATTAGTAATATTGTATTTTACCACTGTGCATTCATTTCTTTACATTTCATTAGGTTTGACACCTGGTATAGTACATACTCTATAGTTGTACATATATTTATTTATATAAATATAACTACCAGCCTTCAAACATCAGAACTTGTATCAACAGAGGCATTATGAGACAGACACACAGACACACAAACTCCTGCAGCTCCTTACTGGGACTCGTCATACGGCGTCTGACAGATGCAGTACAGCTCCTCTGTGCTGCCCTCTTGGCCCCGTTTACACTCCACACAGATGTAGTCGTCCATTTTCTTGGCCTCCTTCTCTGTGATGCCCACACAGTCTCCATGGTACCAGTTGGTACACAGGTCGCAGCCGATATAGAACCTTTAGAAACATCAAGGATACATGAGTGTTGCAGTGAAAACTAACTGGTATGTATCAAACCTTTCAATTAATCTTTAAAATGCATAAATGATTAACTTGGAAAGGAAAGATTTGTTCTGCACTGGAGGATGGGTCTTATTTAATCATTTCTATGTTGACTAGGGGTGATGCTGGTGAAATCCCTGCAAACTAATAGTTTTTAAAAGAATAGTAGCTATAATTGTCTTTGAGATGGAGATCAACCATGTCAGATGACGTTGTTTGAAGCAACTGCATGTTTTAATGCGGACTAAGGTGGAGAAACGGAGTAAAGGTCCCTTTAGAGGATTTTATAGAGGCAACACATTTAAAGGACTGTTTTAGCCAACTTAGATATTACATTAAAGCCTGCAAAAAGGTTTCCGGAAAAAGTTTTGCATTCAACTAGGGCCATTAGATAAATTATTTACTGTGCCTACTGTTGTCACCAACGTTTGTATGCTCGTATTCAACTGAACATCATCATACTTGGTCTCATCGTAGGGCGTCTTGCATATGCAGTAGAGCTTGGTGTCCTTCTTGCTCTCCTTCGTGCTCGTCGTGGAGATCATTTTCTTCTTCTTGGACTTGGCTGATGTTGCCAGCTCCCTCTCCTCCTCCCGTTTCCTCTTGTGCGAGGAGGTGACAGCCGTGGTGAGGTGGTGCTGAGAGGCGATATGTGCCAGATTCTGCTGTTGCTGGTTGTGGGCAGCAGCAGCGGCGGCGGCCTGAGCTGCCTGCTGGGCGGCAGCCTGAGCCCTCTCCTTCTCCCTCCGCATCCGCAACAAGTCCCTCTTTAGCTCCTCCTGAGGAATGTAAGGCCAAAGTAATGTTTTAATAGGATAAAGATGTTTTCCAGCAGCATTTGTTACCCAATTTCTTCATAATCATCTTTTAATCTTCATGCCTATTGTTTAAAGCTTTACGCATTCTTGTAATACATGTTCTTATGTCCCACTCTTATTTTATACCTGGGCCTCTAGCTGCAGCTCCTTGTCCAGAAGCGCTCTCTTCTTTAGAATCTCCATCTTGAGGCTTTCTTTGTGTCGGTAAAGGAGCGAGGAAAGCTTACTGGCATTGGCCAACCTCCTCTTTGCTTCCACCACCTCTTCCTTCTTCTTTCTCTTTGCAGCCTGCCTCTCATCTTTGTCTATCCGGTCTAGGATGAACTTCATCACCTGGTTGCATACAATCATCCTGAACAGTCGCAGACAGAAGAGGGTAGAAGGAGAAAGAATTAATCAGAGTCATATTTTCTTAATCTTTTAAAAGTTACAGCAGAGCATAAATGTATATAACAGAAGAAAGCTGTATATTGAGGATGGACAGCTCTGTAAGTATAGCAGGAAAATGTACAGTCATCAGTGGCTCAAAAAAATAGTCCTGCTGAATTTAATGAAGGCCCTTGTGAAAAAGTGCTGTGGCTCATTTCAGGATATTTTTTAAGACATTAAATACACATAATACTCCTGCTGAGAGAGAAGAGAAGGATAAAAGGGCTGGGAGGGGAAGGATTATCACATATCTGAAGCTTGAATTCAGAAAGTCAGTACAGTCAAAGGCACAGAGGAAGAAATGTATCCCTCTGACACACCAGTGGGCCGGAGTGGAGTATTAATCCAAACAATGCTTCAATGTTTCATAAAGTACAACCTGCATGGTTATTGGCTACTTCAAAACATTAAAATCTAGCTTTCTGCATGCAAGAAATGTCAGTCCATGTCAATGAACAATGAGAGCATTTCTCTCAACACGAGTCCTGGAGGAATTCTGGTGCAGAACTCTACAGTCCTGGGCTTGACTCTGCTTGTATCCCATCCCTATCTGGCTCTAAATCTTTCCTTCCCCAACCGTGAACTATAAAAATAAAAATGAAAAGCAAAAAATTAAATATTACAAACGTTTTGCTTTCCCCAACAACTTCCATAAGTTTTGCTTATAAATGGTCAGTTTCAAACTGCAAAAAACAAATGAGTGTTTACACTTTCTCCACGACTGAAAAGACAAACAGCAAAATTGTTATTAGTCTGTGTGCAACATTCAGATCAACCGGATCTTGCAAGAACGCCAGCATCCCAGACCAAAGCAAATGGGTGCGCCAGACACATCTTCCCCCTGCTTTCACATTCATTTACAAGCAGAAAGAACCACAAAAAAGGATCCTGCCACAACCAATAGCCCGCGGTAGCATTGTAAAATGCAGCGAATGGCCATAGCAAGTTGTTGTCAACTCGAGTAAAGCTATCTTCACTTCACCTGTCTCTCCTTCTCTTATGTCCACTAATGTCTGTTCTGCTCCGTTTGTGTCTGTTTACAAAGTCCATCGGACCAGAGTGGACCCATTTGTGAAAAAAGACATACAAAGACTGGAGCAGAACAGAAACAGAAAGAGAAGGACTCTTAAACTGCCCTGTAATGAAACAAGTACACATAGCTAAATAATGTGGAAAAAAATACTAAATTCTTTGATTTTTTTGGGGTAGCAGCTGAACACTGGATTGCAGTTTTGCTTTTCTTATGCCATGTGTGACGTCAAATAATCTGTTTATAAGTGAATGGAGGGCCAAAAGTTTCAAAGGGAGGGATTCACATGCACCAATCTGCACTAACATGGATGCACGGCCAGATCGGTGGACAAAAATAGAGCAGAGAGACTTGAATTACACCACACAGAGGAGATGACTATCCTTTGCAAGGACTACATTACTCCATTATATTTTTACATAGCAGACAGGTGTTTGCTGTTTTATTAATAGTAATTAATACTTATTAATACTACATATACTATGTATATGCTCAAAATCTTGCGTATTGCACCTTTAAACAAAACACGCTTTCAAAATCCCAACCCTAACATAGCTACTTCCTAAAAGTGGCTGCAACTGTGACATAATCCCTACCTGGACACATGTGTTACAGATGTTACAGGACTATTTAGTTGTCAAGTATTTATTTTTAAAGAACTCTGCTTCAGCAGCAAGAGAGTGGACCTGAGAGTTGGACGATTGGGAGAGAGATATACTGATCAGATGAAGAGATATAGAGTGACTGGGAAACAATAAATAACAGATGAGGAAGAAACAAAGGTCATATATACATATTTGAGCAAATTAAAATGTCTGTGTGATAATATACAGTGGTGACCTTATATCAGAATCCCCACTCACCATCTCCACCATTCCTCAAAATCAAACGTCAGTCTTTGACAATAAATCGAGATAATTTATGGCTCTACGTCCCCAGTATGTTCACTTGTGTCCGCTAACATTCACAACTAAGATCGAAAGTAGTTCCCTCGTTCAGTGCACATTTGTGTGAACAACGCACAAACACATCCATGGCTGCTGAGGTTGAAGATCGGCCAGAGATCCAGCGTGTACACTGAGGGACACGCTGCAAATGCACCATTGAAAGTGGAGGACACAAATAAACCACGATACACAAAAACACGCTGATGTCGAAGTTCCGCGTTATTACTAACAGAGTCATGTTTTGAAGGAAAAGAGACAGGAAAAGGTGACATAAGGAAACGGAAAAAGGATGAAGAATAAGCAAAGACAGACAACACACAGATTTGCTGTAGTGATGTCACGGTAGTCTGGGTTTGGTATTTCAGGTCTGTGTGAATGGGTACAGTGTTGACACACCGTCTGTGGACATAAACACATGGTTGTCAGGGTCAGCTATAGGTCAGAGTGTAATCTATCTGAAGCATGTAGGATGGGAAGGAAGGAGGAAAGTCTTTTTTAAATATCCCACAACTTCTGCTTCTATTTCATAAGTTTTATTCTGGTTTCAAGAATACTAGTAGTCCTAATTTAGCTTTTTTTTCTTTTTTCTTTTAGGTGAAATAGACACACATTAGAAAGTCTTTTCAAACTATAGGAAAAAGGCCCACAGGAAAAAATAACTACTGATGACTTCTGAGAAAATGATGCTGCTATAATAACAGTAGTATTGGACACTGACTGATACTTAAAACTGCTTAATATTCTGCTCATTTGTTTCAGTAGATTTTCTGTCATTTAAAAGCTGCTCCATCCCTACAAATCAACGGAAGGTTTGGAAAGGCCTTTTGTGTTTTTATCGTACAACTCCAATCGTTTATAAATGGATTTGTCTTTGTGTAGCTGCTTGTAGGGTCACAGTGCGGACATACAGCTGTTGGTGGTTCCACACCCAAATGTTCCCATGCTGTGTAGTACCTCCCAACATGGTGTTAGACAAACGTCAAATGGAAAGAGGAGAGGATAGCGCGTAGACTGATGAAGTGACAATGTTAAAGCTTGATATGGACATCGGAGGGTTCAAAGAGACTGTCCTATAAAGGGATGAAACACAATTTCTCTGCTGCCTAAAAAAACATGTTGGGTGTGACTAGTGGGCAAAGTCTTGCAAAATTTTCATACAAACCTCTTCCAGAATGACACTGCTGGCTACAAACTAAATATCCACACCTCTTCACACACACAATGACAAGTTCTGGACACAAACCTCTGATTTTCTTCTCTCTCTGCAGGCGTCATAGTCTTCTTCTGCTTCAGGTGCTCGATCACAGCGTTTTGTTTCATGACCACCTTAAACATGCGACAGAGGAAGATGTCAGAGCAAACCACAGCAGAAAAGATGTTTAAGGCTTGAGAGAAGATGGTCTTACTGAAGCAAAGAAACACTTTATTTATATAAAACATGGCAAAGACTGGCTAAAACAATCATTCATGTGACTGTTTATTGTGTACTACAAGTATCTCAAGAAAAGTATTATGGTTAAGTGTGACCAGCTGGTACAGAATGTAAAATAAACACACACAGATATACAGATATACACACACATACACACACACACACACATCCACAGTAGTATTGGCAGTATTAAGCCTAATAAACAGAGACAAGGGCCGAGCTGTAAAAATAAACCGAGTCTCAGTGGAGGGTTGGAGGATGGTGACTGTTTACGTACTGATGGCTGGGAGACAGAGAGATGACGCAGCTACGATGGCTGCCTGTCCACATACACACCTGTTTCTGAATGATGTCGCTCTGGCTGGCTGCACTGAGAGCTAGCTCTCTCTTCGCTTCAGCAGCTTGTCTCTTCTTCTGCTGCTGCTGTTCTCTGAGCTGCTGGATCCTTTGCAGCTGCTCCTGGACAGACGCTGCCTGGATGGCGACCACGTTTCCAATCTGTGCAGGGAGCATACCGCGGTAATCAGTTTGTCCTTTAAATGGAGCTGGTGTTTATTGTTTTGCAATCATTGTAATTTCAATTTACATAAGCAAAAACAGTGCATATTGCCCCAAGGGACAATTCAGGTTTGTTTGGCAAACAAGAAAGCTGCCAGGTAAAGAAGCAACTGTTCAATGTGAGGACTAAGACAGGTTGAGATTACATATTTTATTCCTCAGTCAGACACATTGGGTGTCATCAAAATATTTGTGCTACAAATTTTGTTCACTGGACATGCTATGCTACAGGTAGCCAGAGCATAAAACCCAGAGCATTTCTGTTTTTTTAATTTAATTAACAAGAATTAAACCTCCTTAAAAATGTCTTATGCAGGTCATATAAATTAAACTTGAGCATAGCGAGCTGGATGTGATACCTGTCCTCCCTGAGCTGAGGCAGTCCCGCTCTGTTGTATCTGGATAGGGAGCTGCAGTTTGATGTGCTGTGGCAGAGAGCCTCCACCCTGCTGGGCCTGCAGCTGGGCCAACACCTGTAGCCATGAAAATTCATAAATGTAACACACACAGTTCTGTTTATGCACTCATATAAAACCTTTATTTAAACATATAAATCACACTGTTAGCGGCAGCTCAAAGTGGACGATGTGGATTGAAAAATGGTGACAAATACGCTGTTTGGACCAGAAACGTTTGGCTGAGCTCAACCTGAGCAATTTTAAATGTGTCTGACCATAAGTGGAGAGGAGTGACTGGGGGTTTGCCGTTAACTTCTCTGTAGCTTTCACTGCGCTGCTCTAATCATACCTGTACCTGCTGCTGCAATCCAGACACGCTGATGAGCTGAGGCGTCTGTTGCAGCTGCAACTGAGTGTTTCCTCCCTTTGTCTTAACCTGCAGCGAGGTGGGAGACTGAATGGGCATATGGGCCTGCGTCTGAGGCGGTAGCTGGCCCTGAGGGGTGGCCGAGGGAGGGGTGCTGGTAGGTAGTGGGGCTGCCCCTGCCTGGATGGG
>OMNN01027889.1:99578-128934 GCA_900302755.1 Chromis chromis
AGCGGCCTGCTGGGCAGGCTGAGCTGGCGTCTTGGTGGAGGTGGAGCTGGGCTGACTGGGAACTGTGGAGGCTGGAATAAGAAAGAGCAGAGCGAGAGGTTTATAGATAATCAAGAGGATACAACCCTTAAAGCATGACAGATATTGCATATTGCATACCTTATAACTGGTCTGGGAAAGGTGTTTAACTCAAAGGAATATAATTTTTAGAATCTATCAAATAAAAATGCAGCAAATAGAATAAAGTTTCTAAACTTGCTAGATAATGCCCTAAATATATATAAATCACATTCTGAATTTATTCTTTTTTAATGAAACTAACCCAGCACAAATGCATCAAACTAACATCTGATTCTAGCATATACTTTCTATCCCTTTAAACTTAATTGGCAGCTGGTTAGAAAGCCCTAATCTGTCCTACTCAGTATAACTGTAGAGTCTTTCATGCTTGGTTCTTGTTATACCTGTGCTGGACGTAGGCGTGGCAGCTGAGGCTAACGGGGTGAAAAGGAAGCGCTGCACCTGCCCGTTGGGCAGAGCTGCCTGCATGAGCTGCTGTCCGGGTCCTGGAATGACGGTGACCCCGTGAGGTATGACCTGCAGCTGGCCGGTGGTCTGACCCTGTCCCTGAACCATCACAGTCAGCGCCTGCTGAGTCCCACCAACACCAGCCTGTCGATCCACAGCCGACCCAGCCTGCTGCTTCTGTGGGAGGCAGAGCAGAAAAAGGAGGCTTGTAATCACATTATACAGTTCAGTCTAATCCAAAATAAATTGCCTGTCATGAATAATTCTGATTGTATGTCATAATCTAAAACAAAGTAATCCCTTTTTTGACCCACAAAATCTTAAACCTCAAGTTGGTAGAATTTGTCAAACCAACTTTGCTTAAATTCTGTGTGAACAAAACAACAAATATTCAAAACCTTGTGCAATTCAACCCTGCAAAGCTCCAAATGAAATGTCTTTGTCACTAATGATTTGGAAATAATGTGACAAACTGACAAACTTCTGCATGGACTGGATATTTTTTTGTACATATATTGATTAAAACAACTTCTGTATTTTTGGATTTGTTGGCTGACATCTGAGAAGGAAGTTTTGGTCTCTAAACTGAGCCATTGCTCACACGTTCTAAAGTTTTTGGAGAGTTTCTCTTTGTTTTATCAGACAAACTACCTCTAAGCTGCAAAAATTAAATTAGGAAAGTCACACAATAAATGCAATTACCAAATGGTATGAATGTTATTTTAGGGAATTATCTAGTTGTGAAACTCACCAATCTCCTATTAGTTGCATTTGGTGTTTGATAAATCATAAAAAATATAGATGAGCACCACAATTAGATCATTTGCACACTCAGTTTCTGTTATGTTTTAAATGTGACATTTTCATGATTGTATTTTCTTCCTCATCTGCTGGTTTTTGAGTTTTAAAGCCCATTAGATGATTATATTTTATACTGAGCTATACAAATAAACTTCACTTGTGAAAGGGTCGATGAAACCACAAGAAGCACATTCTTTCCGTTGAACTCTGTGAACTCACAGTGAAACACAGCAGCAGTAGCTTCCGAATAGTACATATTTAACATGATTAAATAATGAATCTGAGTATGTTACCATCTGAATATGTTTTTCCTTCTCACTGTAATTAAATACAATATGTAAAGAGAAACCCATGTCTACATACCAGTGTACTACATATTTATCTTTCTATCCTAAGACCAGAATAAGGGCTGTATGTAACCAAGGCAGCCAAATATGCTCATTTAATAAGTTAGAGGCCACACTGGTCTGTTTTTTAAGCTATCTCCTAAAGACATAGCCATTTGGAGACTGTTAATTTCTGGCCCTGCACACATAACACAGGACATCCTGGAGTGTCTCCCTCACAAACCTGTGTGAGTTGGGTGAGCTGTGCCAGGGTGAGTTTAACCTGGCCCTGCCCCTGAGCCCGTGGAGTGCCGGGTGGTGTTTGGCCAGCTGCCTGTCCAGCTGTGTTGGGACTCGCCACTCCCTGACCAGTGACTGTGGCGACCGGGCTGGCAGCAGATACCGCCGTGGAAACTGCCTGGCCGCGAATGATCTGTGTCACTACTTGCTGCCCACCCTGACCTGGAAGAGAACAATGTGACAAATTTAGCAACCAGGCAACACACATGTGGTCAGAGAGACACATACAGAAACATCACCGTACAAACAGGTGATATAACAGTTTAAGTTAAGTTTGTGACCAAACTTGATGCCAGCAATTCTTTATTCTTGGAGGGTTAGTTGCTCTTTGTTCAGCTGAAAAGTATGAAGAGTCCATTACCTTGCTGGACCATGAGGGGTGTTCGGAGTATCGTCTTTCCCATTGCTCCTGTCTGCTGGATTGGGGTTCGGATCACTGTCATTCCTGGACGGATCTGACCACCACCTGCCAGAACCTGAGAGATATTATCATAAATACATTAGTAAGAAACTATTTCAAAGGCAGTAGCTGCTTTTTAAAACTATCGAAGGCCAAAGATCCAGGTTGGGTTACCTACAGTAGGAGCATGTCTGGTGTTGATGAAAAAAGCACTGGCTATGAACTGTTCAGCACAATTTCATTATAGGCCACACACTTACTGCTCCTCTTTGATGTCTAAATACAGAATTCAATACAGAAAACTCCATATACTACGGTAGAAAATAGTTTACAGGGACAAAAGTTATGTTATCAGCTGTGCAAACATGGTAGAAAATGTAAAACAATCCAGAAACAAAAAAGACCACAGTTGTGACCCAAATGTCCCCACAGTTGTACCTGCTGTTGGGAGCCTGGGGTGTTGGGCCTGATGTTGAGCGTGGTGGTGCGGGGCTGGAATGTGGTGTAGGTTTGGGCACCGCCTGCTGTACTGGAAGGGATGATACCTAACACTTTCTGCTGAACCACACCTGCAGGGAGAAGAAGAAAGAGGATATCAGAGTCAGGAGGATGAATAAAAGAACGACATTCAGACAAGCAGCTTGTTGGTCCTAAAAATCAGCCTAGATCATGTTGTATGTGAAATTCAGAAAAACTCAGAGGAGAGGTACTATTAAGATCTCTTTAATTTGAAAAAAAAAGAGATCTGAGTCAATTGTGTCTGCAGAAAGAAATAGCTTTTTAAAACGTTTATTAGTTGTTTTTTTATTGTGTTTTTAATGTCCACCATCTCTGGCTCCTTCTACCAATTATAATCAACCTCCATTTCTGAACACCATGAATAAATGTATATATATATATATATGTATCTGGAAAGATGCACATGTGGATGGCATTTTTCTCCATAATCAAATTGAAACTGAAATAAGAAATGTTGGACAAGAGGAAAATCTTTTAGCACAATTCGGCTCAGAGAAAGATGTGCTTTGAACGCTGAAATGGTAAAATACTACAAGGAGGGTTTGCATAACAAAGAAGCTGAACGCTAGATTATACAGGATCGCTTGTTGGCTTGGTGGACTTAAAATGCTCAAACATCCCGAATACAATTAGTGATGCGAAGCAGTGGTTACATGTTTGCTACAAGTGAGCGGTTGTACAGAAGCCGTGCATTAACACAACTCAATGCATTATTTGTGGGCTTCTCTTTTTGCTGGAGAAGCAGCTTTTGATCACAGCACTTGTAAATATTAGTTGAGCAGGTAAACAAAATCTTCAAAGGCTCCCTGAAAGCTTAGTTGGGTTTCCCCCAACATACCTGAACCCCCTCATAAATTATACATGAATTCACATCCTACTTCTTAACTTTAATCCGACAAAGGGAGCGTTTCATATTTGTTCGCCAGGCCCTTGGCCCTTCATGAGCTCACGTGAAGCTGATGGCAGAAATGGAAACCATGAGAGTGTGGCTCCTTTTTCCCCTGTTGCCGTCTTGCTGCGGTTTCTTAACCGCAACCAAGCAGGTAAACCTATACATCAAGGGTTTCCCTCTTCAAACAGCGACGTTAAGCCCGGTCGTAAGACTGGGGAGTCGCTGCTCTGCTCACACACATCAAACATGCTTTTCTATGGACTGGCTGTTTGGAGAGGTCGAGGAGTTGGGACTCCGGTGAGTGGAGAGGTACACGTTGATTCAAAAGGACGGAGGGAAAAAAAGAAAAATGGAATCCTACTATAGAGGGCTACCTGTCTGGGAAGCAGACCTCAGGGTAAACTTGTTTTCCTGCCTAACTTCCTTAAGCCCTTCCAAAACAAACAGGGCACCCAACAGTCATGCTGGATAAATACACATGTCCATTAAATGGTTACACTCCACCTGAACTTAGTTTCTCCTTCATGGTGACTTCAAAAGTAAGAAAAATCACTTTCTTTGTAAGCCTCTGTGAATATCATTCTCTTCATCTGGGGACTGTAGTGTTTTATTGAAGCAAAAAAAATTATACTTTTACTGTATTTTTCTAGTCATCATTTTCATTATCACTGCTGTTCGAAAATGAGAGTTTCTTCTGTTTTTTCACAAATTTGTGTTGACTTGACAGAAATTACATTAAATCTATATACGTTGGGAGAAAAATAGATACAAATGTCTTTCCGCATCCAATTCTTTTCACTTAAGTACATTTTCAGCTCAAAAATACATCAACTGCACACAGCATGCAGTCACGCAATAGATCTTGTGAATATGGAATATGAGCCACACGAGAGCTGTCAGCAGCTTTAATGAAGCGCGTCGACATGACAGGCCTCCTCCACCGAGTGCTGAGCAACATCCATCATCCGATAATTTGAGAGGACCACAGACAGGCCTGGTGGTGCTCAGAACAAACCGTCATCCACCGTCCACCGCGTCAATATTGACTTTTTCAAAAAGTCTAAAAGCACTTTAGATAGTACAATTATGAATCCACAGTCTGGATTTAGAACCTCAGACTACACAAGTCTACCATCCCTAAAACCATCCAACCAAAATAACAGCTTCCTATTAGATTTCCATGCCGACGGGACACAACCAGACATGGTGCGCCACACCAAACTGAGCTGCTGACTCATGAGGTTGGCAAACAGTGGGCACCACAATGGGGTTTGCTGCAGACCGGGCTGCTACAGTAGCACAAAACACAGTGAGCGATGGGCTACGTTTTGTGACAACTGGAACCAGATGGAACAAAAAGTTTTGTTTACAGGACAGACCAATGATTAAAGTTCATTATATTTACTACTATAATGTATAAAGGTCAACTTAACATTTTCCATGCGCCGTCATTTATCTAACTGTCTGTCTGTCTTCCGCATCCTCTGTGCTCCTCTGTGTCGTGACCTCATGCATTATAAACAGAGTCATCATTGGACAAATATTGGGCTATAAAACATTGGGTACATTTGATGCATTCCAAGTTGTGTCATTATATAAAGGATAACTACATACCAACTTTAATTCACTTTAAACCTGCAACAACAAGCTATAAACAAAACACTGTCACATAATCACTTTTTAAGCTGATGCAGTTGAGTGCATTCACATCCAGCAGCACAACATCAGTGTCAATGTGGAGTTGTGTGACAGACACACAACTCCACATTGACACTAATGCAAATGCAAGTCCAATGATCGCTTTTATTTTATCACTGAAAACAGCTGCCTGCTGCAGCCAAAATCAAGTGGTGACAGTAAAACCAAGCCATAAAGCTTCGCACAGCTTAGGGAAACTGGAGTAGGTGATAATATCTCAGCAAGTTTATCACTACAAGCAAATGCTTTCACATTGCACAACTGAACCACTGTTACAAAAAGTATTGGCTGTAGCTCTTTTATATTAATTCTTCCAATTCTTTCATTTAGAAAGCTCAGTGCTACAGGGCAAACCGATAACATAAATCTGACGTCTAAACCAACCAAGTGCATGTGATTTCAAGAATGCTAAGGAAATCATAGCTGTATTATGACCACGGTAAAACTGTGACAGATGTGTGACTGATTCTGAAAAGAAAGTGCGTATGCTGTGTGTTTAATCGAGAGGATCTCTGTAACACTTGAGCCCTACAGTTTTTTCTGGTTTTAAAACTGAAAAAATGTCCACTTGCGTACTTGGCTTACTGACAGTGCCCCTCAAAGGACAAAAGGAAAGTCAAATTTGTGCCTAATTTGTAGAGTTCAAAATATTTGGACCTGCAGTAGTTAATTCGCTGTAAACAACATTCACGGCGAATGAAGGCTGGCTCGGTCCTTCTAAAGCGCCATGCATGCGGTTGACACATAAAATTGCTTACAATGGCATCCAATTAATGAGCCAGATCTAATTAGGCTCCTCTGACACATCTTAAATGTCTCAGGTGTGGGTTCGAGGTGAAGCAATGAAAACAAACACGCATGCATCCTGACATGGTTACGGAACGAAAGAAGAAACGTCTGCACTGTATAAATGTAACTTCTGCCCTCCGTCTCCCTCGGAGGTGTGACTTATTAAAAACCAGCCGTACCTCCTTGCGAAGTTGGCACGTTGACCGTGACGATCTTGCTGTTGGCGGGTAGCGGCAGCTTGGTGGTCACAACCTTTCCGCAGGCTGAAGTTCCTGTAATCTGGAAAGTGTGCCCGCCAGATGTGGCCACGGTGGTCTCCGTGCCTGCTCCTTATAAAGCAAACAAACAAAATAAAAGAACGGTTACGACTGTAAACTACATAATATCAGTAATTCTAATAAACCGAATCATATGCATGAAAACGATGCTTTATAAAAAAATTTGTTCTGACATTATCTGTCTTTTAATTTAGGCTAAAACAAAGGATTCGCTGTACGATCCTGCTGCCCTAAATACTTGTTCTGTAACGTACCTTGTGTGCTTTGACCCTGCTTGACCCAGGTGGCAAATGACTGCTGGAAGTTCTTATTCTGCTGGAATGTGACGGGGGTGCCCATCTTGGTGGACAGTACCACCTTGGTGCTGGGGGTGCCCGGGCCTGAGAGTGAGCCGACGATGACTTTGGGCGTAACGGCAGGAGTTACAGGAGTCCCTGCTGGTGTAGCTGTGACTGTGCCTGGTTTCTGCTCAAGACGTTTCTGAGATAGCGAATAAAGCACATTATTACAGGAATGCATTCATGAGTAATATTATTAGTTACAGTTTTGGTATCAACCGTCTTTATCAGCCCTGAATTTACCTCATCAGTAGGTAGTAGTAAGTAATGGATCACCTATTGTCTAATTGCTCAGAAGGATCAAGTGGTGCAAATCCCAGTGATTGAAAAGTGTCCACTGGTACAAACCAGATATTTACTCCCACAAAAAATGGAAGCCTTACTTGAAGATATTATAAAAAAAGGCTCACTTAAATCATTTTGGAAAAGTTAACATGTGTGTGAACTCACCTTGGCCTGCTCTGCTGCTTGAGCTTTCTCTTTCTCCACCCTAAAAAAAGTACAAAAGAACCCTTTATGTTAACTCTTCACAACTTTGTGGAAAAACTGAACTTATTTAAAAGTGACATAGAAAAAAAGTGCATTTTTGTCATTCTAAATACAATTTTTCCCAAATGTTTTATAAGTTATTAAGTGATTATGATGATTTATGTGATACAAAGGACTGACAATATTTCAAGCATCAGTTTGAGACTGCTTTTTGACAGCCTCCATTTTATCTCACAAAACTTTGACAGGACAAAGCGAACAGAGAATATCTGAGACTGTGGATCACCTCCCTGATTGAAACTCAACTCTCCAGCATGACATGTTTACAAACTGTTCTCACACATGCATTTAACCCTCTGACCTTTCTGAGAAGGCTCTAATCTCCCAGAGGTCCAGCTCCTCCTCAGCCACCCAGGTCTCAATCACCACTGGACCCGTCTGCTTGGCAGGTTCAGGCTTCTTGGGGCGCAAGGCACTGGAGCGCAGACCCTTCCTCTGAGGGGTGTGGGTTTCTGTGATGTTGGACAGGTGGACAGGTGAATAAATTAGTGGAATGTTTGTTTGACTGGGGGGACAGAGCAAAAGATAGATAGATATTTCTGTTGTGAACAATAGATTAATGATCTAATATTTGTCTCTTGTGTTTTGACACTGCAAAAAATTATGACAGATAAAGAAACAGATGAGTTTAAATCATCATTTTGTCAATGTGAGCCTTCTAGCCATTTTTTGTGACTTTGATATGAAAAAAACTGAAGGGGAATCTTTCATTCTTTGTCTGTTACAAGAATAAAAAAAGTGCATTTTTACCTTTTGGAGTCTCAGGCACACCAAGGGGGCATATGATTTTGCGGATGCAGTACTCTGAGCGGATGCCGTAAGGTCCCACATCCCGCCGCTTTATGATCTCGGTGGTGGTGATTTCGGTGTCTGACGTCTCTGTAGCAATGAGTGGGGATAGGGCTGGGTTGGTATGGTGATGAGGAGGAAAGCCCGAGAAGATGGAGGAAATGCACTCCAACATAAAAACAGTGAAACCCAAATGAGACTGAAAGCTAATCATTCTTTGCAACGTATTTATATTTTTCTTTAGGTCAACATTGGGATAGGGAGGGGTGCCTTAATAAATATAGAAAGATGCCATTAGGTTAATAAAATGGAGAAAAGCTGCAAGTTTTTTATTGCCGGGTTGGAGCAAATCAGTTTTTGGAAAGACACCAGCTTCATCTATTTTCCACAATATGCATTAGAATATCAATAAACACAAACCAAATATAGGTAATGAAACAAAAAAAAAAGACAATCTATCAAAATACATTAAAGATCCCAAGCATGACCTTTTATAACAATAATCTGAATTAAAACCACCCTCAAAACTCAAACTTCATATTGGCCAAAGGTGTAGCTGCCACTTCAAGAGCATCTATTTGAGCCTTACGGAACGAGTTTGTTCCCATTCCTCTCAGAATGAAGGACATCTGTGTTTAAGGGTTTGGGGGGATAGGGGGGTCTACCTGTTCGTGTGGTGCCGACAGCAGCAGACGGTTTGACGGCCATGTCGTCCCATCTCAGGCAGGCCCACAGCAGCCTCAGCATGAGGCTCACTCCAGCCAGAGACTTCACCGTCTGCAGCCGATACCTTGACGCAAGACCCAGAGGTTCACGTATTATTCATCAATAAATACGAGTAAACATTCCCAGGACTCTGAGAAATGTCAGTTGTGTACATTTTGAAGTAAATTAATATTTTTAAAGAGGAATATGAACACTACAGATAGAAAGAAAAGACGTTTTCCGGCGTTTTCCATTGCTGTAATGATGTAGTTAGAGTTACAGAAAACATACTGCAGCACAAGCTTGGATTTTTTTGGGGACATTTCTGTTCCTTCATGGCCATTTTCATGCTACATCCATTATTAATAATTTTATATGCCCTAATATGGCTGTGGGGCTGATATTATCTCTGGCTAAAAAAGCATATTAAACTACAGTTTTAATTCACAAAGTTCAAAGCAGAAGGTTATGCGTATTTCATTTTAAATTTAATAAACAATCCAGGACTGTTCTCAGTGGCAGGATGTCATCCATCAATGAGTAAGCTCCCAAACAAGAAATATTCCTTCCCTGCATCATTATGGCCAGTCCTGCTGTTCTGACAATGAACTTGGCACACATTATAAAACATCTTGAACATGATCATCACTGGGATGTGTGCGAGTGTGTGCGTGTGTGTTTATGACTGGTTTGGTAGATATTCCTTTAACCATGTGTAACCACAGGCAGAAAAACACGCTGGGTTGAAGGGCTTGGTCAATGCACGAAGTGAACATCGTGACACCTCTCTGACCACCGCATGATTCATGTCTGCTTCGGAACTCTGAGGTCTGGTCAAAATAACCAGAGGTCGCTGTGTGACACCAGACTTAGTGCTACAGCATCGCTCTGGGCCAAAGCCGCCAATGACAGGCAGGAAGGGAGAAGACATAATGGACAATAAATCAACAGGACATGGCGCTCTGACAAAACCAGGAGAAGATTTAAATGTGAACGATAAAGGAAAATATTGTTGGCCTTGACCCTATGTTTGTTTTTTTCCTGTAAATTTCACAAATGTTCTTTTTAAACTATCACTGTTGAATAAGTGTGTCGCAATAAAAAATAACAGCCATCCCTGTAGCATGTCTTTAGCAAAGCTACAGACATTATTGTGTATAATGTCACACTCCTTGCCTGATTATGAATTATCTGTTCTTGAAACTAAGTGTAGTTAGAGAGAGCACGGCTGCTTTTTTTGAGTTAATTAACTCGAGATGGATGCTTCAAGAAAATTTGTGACATACTATTATTTTTTTAGTTTTAACTTCTGTGTTAAAAAATACATTTTTAGTCAAAAAAGCAGTTTCCTCTGTTTTTCCTGGTTCAACCAAGACCAAAAGTGGGGTAAAACTGTAAGCTTAACAGTTTTTATTGCAGCATCACTAGACCGAACTGTCCAATCAGCTGCCATCTATAAGGGAGTAGCCAGAAGTGAAGACTCCTGGTAATACTACGATGTTATACAACCATGTATTTTGATTTTCATTTCATGGGATACACTTTCACTGACTGGGTACTCTTCTCCAAAATATAAATCAACCTTCAAAATATACTAAAACCAATATCCTGTATTTAAAATGCATCAAAACTTTGATTTGGGCCAGTTTGATTCACTGTCCCACACTCAAAATGCCTCAGTTTAAACCTTTGCCCTTATCCTGTATGTGTGATGTGTGCATGTCCTTTGTATTTTGATTGCCTTCCTCTAAAGTTTTTTTTTTTAATTGCAAGAGCCACTACATCTCTTCAACAACACATTGGCCCCAGAAATACAGAACAGTGAGTAAAATCTGTGTGACAAGAATTAACCAAGAGAGTGCGCTTACCTCCAGGTGATGCCAAATGTGGGCCTGGGTGAAGGATATGGCCATATATCCAGCGCCGGCTTGGCATTATAATTGAACACCGGCACCTCACGGAATCCGCCTCGCCTCGCCAGCACCTTCAAATCGTCATGTGGCAGCACAAAAATGCTCTTCCGGCTGCTCTTGGTGACAAATTTGCGATAAGAAGGCAGAGCTGTGTCCGAGCGCATCTTCTTGGTGCGGGAGAACTTGAGGAGCCGCACTCGGCCCTTTGTTGACGACGAGGCCTCCTGGCTCACAGTGATAGAAGACACTGAGGTTTTACCACTGGTGTCAGTTGTTGACTCACTGATAGAGGCTGACAGAGTCGTTTTCTGTTCTTGCATGGCGATTTCACTCTGGCTGTCTTCTGACTGTCCATCGAACCCGGATGAACAGATTTTGGTCACAGTTGTTTTGGTCATGGTGGTAAGAGTAGACACGGCGCTGCTCTCTGCTGTCGACACCGGAGGCACCGTCAAATCTCCAGATGTTTTCGATGGCCCTTTGGCTATCCTCATTTCAGTGGAAACTACCGTGGTGGTGGTGGTGGAGGTTGTGGTTACCTGGGTGATGATGGTTTTGAGTGGTTCTGTCGTCCCACTGTTACTATTCTCCTCTGCAAAGTCGTCGCTCAGACTGGACTCTTCCGCAGAAGGTATAGGAGACGGGGCCATCCTAATAATCTTGACCCCAGAACTGGGTTTGGGCTCCACAGACTGAAAAGCTGATGTGCTGTTGTGCTGTGTGTCAATGTTGTTCTCCAGCCTTGTGATCTTCAGTGGAGGTTTGTAATCCTGGTCGAACAACGTTATCTTGTCCTCTACCTTAGAAACTGGACTCGGTTCTTTTTCCCGAACCTCCGTACGGTCATTTACAGAGGCTAAATCTCCATTCACTAAAGGCTTTTGCTGTGTGGCGTCTTTCAAGGAGACAACCAGCCCTTGTTGTTCAACTTTACCAATGCTGTTCACCTTGGGCTGGGGCTTGTTGGTAAGCACACCATTATTTGAGCTTATTACAGAGTTACTTAATATGCTTTCACTCCCCAAGCCAACATTACCATTTACCTGAGGGAGAGGAGAATCTGGCTCAGGAGTACTGTCACCTATGGTTCTACCACGCCCAGTGCCTTGCATATTTTCTTGGTTCTCCTCTGGCCCCATGCCATTTTCCTCTGTGCACGAATGAACTGAGCTTAAAGTTTCTGTGTTTTGCTGACCAAGTTTAGAAGGAGAAGTGTTCTGACTGCTGTTTTGGTCAAGAACACTTGAAAATGTCCTTACAGTGTCCAATTTTAAGCTGGGTACCTTTGGCCCTGTATTTTCAATACTTGCAGCCTTGGTAACATCTGATGCAACACAGGCTGTTTGTTGCTCTAAAGAGCTATGAATTCCCCCAGCTGTTGTTTCTTGCACATCGGGCAGTTTGACACCCTCTTGCAATGAACTGTCTGAACTGGTTTCTTTTGGCCCCGTAGTCCTTTCTCGTAGGTTTTCCTGTAACTTTTGGGGCATAGAGGTTGTTTGGTTTTGTGGTGAATCAGATTCTTCACCTGTACCTGTACTGCAACTGTCTTTGGGTGTGGGGTCCGAAACAGGAGAAGGAAGAGGAGTGACAATCTTATCTGCAGTTATAGAGAGTTCAGACTGACTCTCCCGTTCTCCTTCTTGTCCTCTAACTTCTCCTGGCCCTGGAGTTTCTGCTGTGGAAGATTTCTCCTCCACTTTCACAGAGTCGCCCAGTGTCAGCTGTGTCTGAGCGAGAGTTTGGGGCTTGAGCGGTGACCGCGGCCGAACTGGAGTGCTCAGAGCAGGGGTTGAAGCGGATGAAACAGGCGTAGGACTCTGGGGTGTGGAGGCCGACACCTGTTGTCTTTGTCTCTCTTCGATAATGTGCTGCTTCACTCGGCGCTCCAGCAGGCTGTCCAGTTTGGAGGACTTGACCTTCTTCTTGTAGGCAATGCGGGTGAGGAAGCCCTTGCTGACGTCCACGACATCGTAGTTAAAGGGCCGCTGAAGGTCTTCTGTCGGCTCCTCTTTCAGGGAAGCCTTATCCTCTTGAATATTGGACCCTGGAGAGAAAATGAATTCAGACTCTTATTCACATTGACATAAAACTGAGACACTTCATCACATCCCCATTACAATGTCTGTTAATCATGTAGGAGAAAGCTGGGGAAGTGTAAACACTCATGATTGCACTGACAAGTTAACAATGTAGGATCACTCATATCGAACATGCAAATAAATACAATGTTATTAGACACAAAGTCGCACTCTGCCATACTTTGCTCTTCATCTGACGGTGAGTCTGTCGGATCCACCTCCATCTTAGCTGGCAATTCTCCCGCTGACGATTCCTTCTTCCTCTTTTCTTTTTCATCCACCTCTTCTTTCTTTTCTTCTTCCATCCTCTCATTAGACTCCAAAACATCACCTAGCATCAGATGATCGGGCTTGGAGACACTAGACGAGTCTTGATCTTTTGCCTCACTGCTTAAGGCTGCAGCTTCCTGAGCTTCTGGTGCGGCTACACTCGGCCGTCGACTCAAGTCCAGCAGGTTACATTTCTTGCCAAGTTTAGCATCTTTGGAAAATACAATGAGAGCAAGAGTCTGTTTCAAAAAGCTACTCATATTATATATATATATATAACATCAATTTGGCCATTTAGTAGCACAACCCATCAATTATTGTACTAAACTTATTAAATAAATAGCAGCAGTTAAAAAGATAGCATAAACTATCAGTAGGGAAAAACAGGAATCTGTGAGGTCTTTGATTGTTTTTTTGATTAAGTAAACTCATGATGGCCTAATGAGTAAAAATCTTTGCAAAGTTTGGACATATCTGTATCATTTTGACACCTCTTTAGAAATTATACTACAAAACTCAGTGACGTCCACACAAATCAAAAGAAAGGCTTAATTCCCTGTAGCCCAACCAACACACAAAATTAACATTGTTAAGATAACTGAACGAGGTACAAATTAAAGCAAAAGAAACTTTAATTCCAAATAACTATAAACCACACTTTCTGCCCCTAAGTCTCAAGTTCCAGACCTTCCAGTTCTTTGCGGTAGTTGGCGTTGGTGTTGCCGGGAAGCCTGGGGACAAACCGCTGCACATAAGTCTTACTAATCCAGCTCCAGCCCCCATATCCCGTAACACGATACTCCTCTCCTTTCTGCTTCCACACCTTCGCAAGACAAGAAAGTAGACAAGAAATTAGGACAAGAGGGATAAAAAAAAGAAACAAGAAATTAAAACGGTGTAAAGTAAAATGGACAGAAAAAAGTGGTGGGAAAATGAGAGAGAGACCATATAAGGAAAGTTTAGAGGTTATTCACATAGTGATCACTAATTGCTGAGGGAAATGACTCACAGCAGAGCTGAACTTGCTGCATCAAAGAGCCCTTGATGGTCACTCATGCACATATCCACAACATACACACAACTGGTTCCCACTGCAGTGACTCAGTTTTCCAGACATTAAGTTTCAATGTAGGTGGAGATTAGAATGAAATATTGCTACTGTCATCTCATTATGAGTGTATGTTTTATGTTGCGTTGGCTGACACAATAGGTGGAACAGTTAGGATGTGATCTTAACAAATCAACACTCACTCATTTCACTGCAGCGACACACTGCTGCTTCAGGATGTTTTATAATGTCCCAAAATCATGGAAATCAGCACTAATGCTTCTATGAATACTCAGTGTCATATTCAGTGGACATGATAACATTGTCTTTCTGGCTAGTAATAAATACAAATGCACAGTGAGAGTGGCCCTTGTGTGCATACAAATTAAATTAGTCTTGTAGCAAGTTTTAAATATTCATTTAAAAAGCTGTAATGTGTGGGTATGTGTGTGATTTACCTGGTGCTTAATTGGAAAGGTGTACTTGACCCAGGTGGCTTGTTGCAACGTCTCCTCATCCTCCAGCTTCTTTTCCCTCTTCTTCACTTTCTCTTTCTCCTCACGCTCCATGGACGTCATGCGGTTCAACCTAAAAAGAAAAAAAGTTTTTGAATTGTCATTCAGCATAGCCTGCAGCTCTTAAATTGTATAAGTCAGTATGTTTATGCTAAAACTAGTAGCATATAGAAGAATCTATTTACTTTGCTTGCATGAAGTGATGGCTTACTTTATGACAACATTTTTCATGTTATTAAATGTAAATAAACATCTAAGCAGCTTCTGCAGTAATGTAAAAGTATGATCAAAGCCTGAATTAAAGATGAGAAAATGACAGCTGCTCTTGGAACAGTTCCAAGAAACACTCACATACACCCTTGTAATACGAGTTGTTGAAATGCAAGTCTCTCCTGTTCATAGTTCAGGCATATACATACACACATTCTGGTCCTAACCTTGTAAAATCTTGGACAATCACCTCTTTAAAGGGGCCTCGTGGTGCTGAAGCAGTAGTAGAGGCAGGGCTGGGTGGTGCTGGTGGTGGACTTGCAGTCTAAATATTATGCCTCACAGTCAGGGTGGGCCTTTTGATCTGATCTGGTTATGATCGGCTCTGCCTGCTAAACTGGGCGCACATCCCATGTACATGCACTGAATGCTTGTTTGAGTTTTCTCAAGTATTTGAGTGTTTTACATTTAAACTGAATCTGTATGTGTTTTGGGAAATTATATCAGTGGGCATACATACATAGTGTGTACTGTACATACCTACAAGTATAGTTTTTATGTACCTGGTATGGCCCAATGAGTCTTTCCAGACAGGCAGCATAGCCACAGGTTTGATGGCACACTCCAGGATGGCCAGAGCCAGTGCAAACTCTCTGGCCTTACTGCACATCTGAACTGCTTTGATCCAATTGGTCCTACAAAACAAACAAACAAAAACATTTCACATACTTCAACCTCTTTTTTTACTATGGGTGCTTTCACATTTAAGCTAGGTCATGGTTTGCTTTTCATTTTGGTAAAACTGCCACGGTTCTGTCATTGCATTCATGTCTATGTGAAAATTTACTAAACCTCGGTGTCGGACTAAAGTACTACAACCAATACGCACTAAACAGTTTGTGTGTCTGTGTCTACCTGTGTGAGGCCCAGTTAGGGTGCATAAACGGTGCTGGAACATTGTTCTCCAGCTGGATGATGGTGAGTCTCAACGTGGAGATGGTCAAAACCTTAGAGCCATGAATAGACCCATTCCACTTAAATTCTCCTGCTGGTGTCATACAGAACTTATGGGAGAGATGCCGCCTCTTGTCATGGTCCTGATGAAAAACAAATAAGTGGATTTTAGTTTAGAGCATCAGAAAGACAAGGAATATTTCACTATGACCTGCCCCATTCAATATCTGCCTAATACCAGGTCCAAACAGCTACACGAGGACTAAAGCTTATCCTGGGTAATCAGACACACACACAGAAATTTACAACTGGGAACTACTTATAATCCCCAAGACTTTTCTGGGATTTTTAGTTTATTCCCATAATTGCAACGTTTTTTGTGTTATAACAAAGACATCCAAGTCAGAGAAAACTTTGCAATTATGGGAAGAAACTAAAAATCCCAGAAAAGTCTTGGAACCACTGAGCCACCATGCAGGCTGTATTTCATGACAGATAGAGATTTTAATGACAACTTTATTTAGATATTGATGTGTATATTAATGAGTATTTATCATTAACATTCAAATCACAAAATCAACAAATAGTTATGCTACTTACCTCTCTGTGCTGGTGCTTGTTGAGGGCCAGGGCATTGGAGCTGTACTGGTTATGATAGACGCGGTACTTGCCCTCTTGACCGAGCTTGAAGTATTGGCAGAGGGTCCCCTTCATGATCACCTCCTTGCTGCTGCGTGTGCTGACACGGGTGATGTCACCTTGTGCATTTACTACCAGTACCTATTAAAAAAAGCAAATAACTCATTGCAACTACTTGCTCTGAATGAAAACAGGTGTCACTGATATTGCAACCTTGAAATGAGCTACAGTTACTACTTTATAAACATGCATCTGAACACAGTTTCTTTGAGTGAGAAGGTAGTTAGAATAAATGTTGAGGGCTCAGAGGATAGTCAGTTAAATCTACAGGTGCTGGTGTTGTTCATATATTACCTGAAAGAACAAAATAATTTCTCACCTCTTTGCCCTCCTTGAAGCCCCTGTTGGCTTCGTGAACAGCAGCTGCAACCTGTTGGTTTTTCAGCTGGCTCAACTTGCTGTCTGGGTTCCTCAGCCGGGTCACCATACGGGTTGCAGAAGACTTCTTACTGCCAAGACCTGCCGCGTCACCGTTGGTTGAATCTTTACCGTCCCCTAGAAATGCAATGCCAAGTTCGGTCAAACACAGAGTAAGCCATACACTGCAGTAAAATCGACTTGAACTAAGGTGATGTGATGTACAGAGATTAGTGAAAGAAAGAGAAAACTTTCATTTAAATACACTACTGGTCTGTTTTAAGGCTTATTAAGGGTATGTTATGTGTCGCTGATTAGCACGATATAGACTACAGCTTTTTCTGGCATTATTCTGACTTGTAAAGTTAGCTTTCACCAGTATGAAGTACAATAGTATATTATATATTGTTGTAAAAGAGAGCTATGATCATACAACTTAAAAAGATGCAATCATGACATGCTGTTTTGTCAGACCTGCGTCATCGAGGCTTGCCAGGGATGACTGGGAGGACTTGTCAGCCAAGTCTGGGGGTTCAGGGACCCTGGAAGTAGCACCGGTCCCCATGCTGCTGTTACTGTTCTCCTCGCTGGGCTGGGAGAGTTGGCTCAGGCTGGGCACACCATCTCCACTGACAGGGACAGAATCGGAATTCTCTGCTACATAGACAGAAAATGGTAAATAGCACTGACTGTTAGGCTGGCATGTCTTAACTGAGATGTCATTAGAGACGTCCTTCATAGACTGCTTTACCCAGAAAGATGAATGTTTTAGCCCAGACTGAAAATTACTGAGCTGGAAAACCAATAAGATGCGATCAACACTGACAAAAAAACATAACACAATAAACTTATTCTTAGTAGACAAACACTTTCTTGAGACAGTCCTGAAAAATGTTAAGGCTGTGGCTCCCTCTGCTGATGAGTAATGCATAATGCATGCACCAGACAGCCAGTTCGAGTGGTTGGATGGGTCACTTGGAAGCAATGAGCAACGAATCCAGGCAAGACAAGGCTCCAACAAGGCTTGTGCAAACATGACCACAACAACAAATGGTGAAGCTCTGTAATTTCTAAAAGATCAGCATGTGCATGTAACCACTAAACAATTTACCCAACAAAAGCAATGCCTAAACAGAGCAATATTTAATCACAGGCGCTAATTACAAGCAAGCACCCGAAGAAAAGCTTTGTGCAAGAGTTACTGCAGTAGGCAATGTGAACAGTGTCCCCAGCTGTTGGAAGCTTGGTTCTAGTCATGCTGATTGTAGTGACTGCCGTGGGATTACAAACCAACCTGATGCAATCAGCTTCTCATCCTTTTAGAGTAGAAGAAAGTGTAAAGAATTGAGATTGGAAGCGCAGGAAGGTTTTCAAGGCTGAAGCCAAAATTCAAGAAATAATAACCGGACAACTGAACACAAAAGCCATCAGACGGAATGAGCGCCACATGCAAAGAGCCAGGCAGAGAAATGATCAAGAGGAACACCAAAGCACAGGGGGGGTTTATGGTGGAATAAACAAGTCACTGGTGATGCCAGGAGCATGAGATTCATCAGCATCCTGTGAAGCTGCAGACTGTGGCAGTGAAGCAGATCCCCAAAAGAAGCTTAAAGTGGACAATGTCACCCGTAAATGTTCTTATGTACCTTCAGCATTGTTAGAGACCTCCACTTGGGAACATCCCTCTGTCCGAACCTCTACTGTGGAGGCTGGGGAAGCCTCAGTGGGCAGACTAGAGCTCATAGTGGTGGTTTGTGTTGGAGAACAGGTTGCTGGGAGTATGGGTCCGTCTGAGATTCTACTGCCACTACTGCCTTCTTGGCCAGTGGGTGGAGCTTCACCGACTACAGATGAACAGCAGCAATATTGTAAATATTGTGGATTTTAGTTGATAATGCATTCTTAGCTTGGTGATAATGGCAAAAAAGTGATGACTCGGACTGGCAAATGCAATAAAATCATAAAACCACAAAACATATACTGTCACTTGTTCACTTGTGTCATGATGTTTGTGGGTCTGCTGTACATGCAATAAATGGCTTATTATTCTGTATAAGAACCTCTTTATTGCACTGGGTAGTACATATTCAGACAAAGACTACTATAAATTAACATAGGCTCGATGTGAGTGCCAAACTTGCCACTTGAGTCAAGAAAAAGAGGACAAATAACTGTGAAATTGATTCTTTAATCAATATCTAATTACACATTTATGATGTCCTTCTTTCTCCAGGCTACGAAACAGAATAAGGCACAGGACAGGTACTAACAGTCAGAAAAAAAGTTTTTTTTTTTGTATTCTTATCTCATCATTATTTTCAATTAGCATTATGTGAAATACAAATTCCATAATTACCTCCAGTTTTAACGCCATCCCCCTCCTTTGTAGCCTCTTCTTTTGTTCGCTGCTCCCAGTCTTCCTTAGTCAGATCTTTCATCCTGTCGTCCTGCTGTCCCTCATCCTTCAGCTTGGCCTCTTCATCCTCCCTCTCCAAATCGCTCTCCTTCTTCTCCTTCTCCAGCCTAGCTCTCTGAGCCTCCTCAGCAGCCCGTCTTTTCACCTCTTCAAGCTCCTCCTCCTTCTTGGCCCGTAATCTCTCCAGGATCTCCTCTGGAAGAAAGAGCGAGAGATAAGTGGAGGAAAAACATGAAGTGTAACTGTATCAGTCTTGAGGTATCAGAGACGACTTGATCAAACTGATGACTGAATATGAATCAGGAAAAGATAAAAGAGACATTTTGGGGTGAAATTATGACATGTTAAACTTTTTATTCAGATTAAAAATCTAAGAGAAGACACGGAGTTGCCTTAAAGCGGAACCCTTTATACATCACAAATGGTGGCAGCAACAGACTGTTCATTTGCATTAGATAATTTGTGTGTACAATGACTACATTTGTACATGCAAACAGGACCTGATGATCATTTATGTTAAAAGCAGGCAATTCAAATTCTAACCTACTGTATAAAACACCACGATAAAGTTAGATTTTAGAGTGTGGTCATTTTTAGAGTGATCAACCCGGTGTTTCAATGTGAAGCATCATTACTATACAGTGGAAGACACATGGGAGTATGATTCACTGGTGGCGTCATAACAGATTAACCCAACAGAGCAATTCTCGTTTATCTGATGATCAATTGCTCAGCATCAAAACAAAGTTATATAAGAAAGCCACATTCATCCTCTCTGATTGTTCTTATCCTTCATATCAACAGTTTCAGTTAGGACTGCAAATTTTTAACCATTTTCTTAACCAACAGTATCGATCAATAAATGATTAACTGATAACATGAACTGGGTACAGTGGACGTTATTCCATGTGCTAATATAAGTATTTTTGATAACAGCCACACAAGTGGCTTGGTTTCATATTTCACTAGACTTTAGTGTTGATGTCCTACTTGACTTGGGCTTGCAAAGAAAACCATTGCGCTAGCCAGATTCAATTAAGCGTCACGGAAGTCTTTGTCATGGAGACCCATTGCTAATTTAACACCTACAATGCTCTCTGCTTGCCAACATGAACTGCCCGTAGTCCGAGTGTCTGCCTCCTCTGGTCGCAACAGTATAAAACAATCCAGGCACTAAAACCAGGTACTACAGCTTACCTACAATACATTTTCTGACATGCATGTCCTTCATCTTCTGCCTTATCGGTTAATATATTTTTAATTTGTTAAATTGTTAACGGCAATCAATCGATTGATGACTAACACCCCTAAAGTAATGTATTACTTCTCATGAATAACGACTAGGGACGCAAATTTAAAACAATGCTCCTAAATGACAGCCTGCACTATTATCCATGAAATATCATTGAAACAAAAGTACAGTGGGCATTTTTCCACATGCTTCCAGAGCTATTTTTCATCATGGGCATGTGACACTAGCAGTAAATCCGTCTTGGTTACATAAGCCACTCAGTTCAAGGAACAATGTCCTAGTGTACTCCACCACATCTCTGATATGTTAGGTCTGGCTGGAGGCCATTAACCACCACAGAAGACTCTGTCATGGTGCCCTGTTGTTAGCTTAACCTCCACAATGCTCTCTGCTTGCCCACACAAAACTGCCCATTGCTACTGCAATAAACAGTACGAGGCACCAGGTACTACAGCTAATCTACAATAAATTTTCTCACACGCATGTTGCTTTTTTTCTCCCTTACTGGTTATTAAATTTTAGCAGTTTAATCATTACCAATTATTCAATTAACTGACAACCATTACCATCCCTAGCTTTAGTTTCTGCCATCTAGTACTCTTCTAACACTAGCTAAAACCAAGAGAACCAAAAAACCCTCTGCCATCTCCCTTCAGAAGTCTAGAAGAAATAGGAGTTATTTGCACAAAGCTGAATATTTTACCTTGTATTTATGTTTTCAGTGCTGTATTTATGTGCCTTGTGTTTAATGGGTGCTGAATGTGTGGATCTCACTGCTGACATAACCAAGTTCCCCACTGGAAACAAATAAAGTTGATTGATTAACTGACTGTAAAACTTCTGTATGCACTGATACAATCTGTATTATAATAAAGCAGAAAACAGATGGTAAACAGCTGTTTCATATATTATCTTGTTCCATCAAAATAAATCACCAAGGAAAATTCGAACATGGCAGGAGCAATTAAATTCAGGAAAGAATCCTGCCTGTCCAAAATACTTAACTTCTCATACAGACAGATGGCAGGCCTGAAAAAACAACTCAGGGAAAGAGGAAACACCAAAAATGCAAATGACTCAAATCTGTCTTTTATTACTGGGGCAGACGAAACTATGTGTGCCTGAGTGATGCAAAAGCTTTGATTGAGGATTCTGTGGTCAAGTTGTTTTTTGTTCAGTATTTATTCAGTCTGACTGTGAGAGAGTGTGTGAGTGTATGTTGGACATCATAACCTGTCTGTCATCTGTGCCCATTCTGTCATCTCCCAAATAGGAAATTTTGCATTAAGCAGAACTAACAGCTCACTTTTGACATAATAGAAGAATTACCAGCTTGTTCTTTCAACCATTTTTTTTCCGTCTCCTCCCAAAAATTGTTTTTACCTTTGTTTAAACACTGACTTGCAAACGCAGATGCAGCGCTGCAGTCCCTATTTCCTAACAAAGTATAAAACTTAAAGGAAGGAGAAGAACAATGTAATAATAAAAATAATAATAAATAATCTAACTTTTATTGATCCCCTTGGGGAAATTCCTTCTCTGCATTTGACCTATCCTATTCAAAGTTAACCTTAACTATACATACTAGGAGCAGTGGGCTGCCGCGGTGCAGTGCCCGGGAAGCAGTCAGCGGTTAAGGGCCTTGCTCAAGGGCCCAACAGTGGCCACAGTGGGGGTTCGATCCTCTGACCTTCTAATCAGTAGCCCAGGGGCTTAACCTGTTGAGCCACCACTGCCTCAATGTATGATGATAATATGATAATAAATAGAGTGTGAGGAAACATATGCATTTTATGTGATAACCACAAAGTCACTGTATAAACTAAGATAAACTACATTTAATTATAACTGAATTTAAAAGCCTTCATCAGTTACTATGTTTTTTTGACATATTTCAGGATTTTCCAGTCTTGTGGATTAGCTGTGAGAACAGGAAATGCCCTTTCTAAGCATACAGCTTTTTTTCTTGCACTTTCCTGATTCAGAAATCACTTGTGTATCCTTGTAGCAGTTTTAGTTTTGCTACATGCATCTTTACACTGAAGCTGCTGTAGCTGATCCTGTGTACTCTAACCAAAGAAGCAAAAATATGACAGTGCTACAAGGATGAACAATTCTGCTGTCAGTTTGAAAACGTTTGACAAAAGCTGTATTTATTCATTCCAGTCGCACACTTTTTTTTCCTATGCCTGTATTGTCTATTTCCTGGGAGGTAAAAAAAAAAGATAAAAGTTTATTGTCAGAGAACATCTTTAACTTATCTGTGCACAGCAGATGCTTCTTAGAAGTGCAGAAGTTTCCACTGAAGCTGCTGCATCAAAAGTTAACACAGCTTATAACAGCACCATTTAAAAGGGTAGAATTTTCCAAAACATAATTATTATGACCTTCCACTGCACAGCAAACTGAATGCTAGAAATATGACGCGCTGATATGTGCTCAAATGTGCATCATCTCATTTTCATCAACACGGAAAGCTGACAGATTCGTAGGGCTTTGGTGGAAGCCCCACAGGCAAGAAGGGAAAGGATGAGGGGAAGTTCAAGTATTGGACATGGGCCAGACTGGGACCAGAGTAAGGTTACATAATAGCTGGGTTGATTCCTATGGCCGAGCCATCTATGACTGGGTGGCATTCATGATTACTGGCAAGAAAGTAGGCAGAGGAATGAGGAGACAGAGACAACAAGAGAAAGAGGAAAATTACTTTGAGCTTAAATAGATCCCTCTCCCCCTGTCAGCCGTTATTAAACACAGTGACAGAGACCATCTGAAACTCTTAAGGCCTGTTTTATGAAAAAAACAAGAAAGGTAAGCTTTTTACCATTTGCAGCAGTGAGGAAACACTTGTTGCTACCACGGGCCTTGTTGGTTAGGTCCTCAGTGATGTCCATATGCATGTGGACCTCGTCCCTTATCTCCTCGAGGGCTGCATACAGGTCGGCCTCCCAGTACTCCTTATCCAGGCAGTCTATTAGCTCAGCTAGCTGGACCTGGGATGAACAGAGTTTAGGAAGAGTTGAACAAATGCACTACATTACACACAATTTGCTCAATGCTCTGACAGCTTAACTGGCTAAAAATAGGTAATGTTAGGATGCATTTTTACTAGAACTAAAGAACAGGGTTGTGACACACACATTTACATTATATACATATTGTAAGTAAGAAACAAAGAAGGAGGGAAAAAAATTAAATGTGATTTTGTTAAGAACACACAACCCTAGCAAGGGAAAAAGATGAGTTGCATTTACCTTGGTGCTGTAGTACCAGATAGCTTTGTCCTCCTGCTCACCATCCTCCTCTCTGTAGGGGAGACATGAAAAAGGACAACGAATTAGGTAAAAAATTAGGAGGGGCATAACGACGAGCAAAAAGGGGATAAAACTGGAAGGCATATGTTCTACATAGGTTTGCTTTCTATATGCTTTTGTACAGCCGTATGCGAGATAGTGCTCTGTGTTTATCCGTCAGAAAGTTTTTCTTTACTTCCCATTTTAAATTGTACAAATCCCCTGAAGGGTCTTGGTGAGGATTTTATTCCAGGGACAACTTTTGTTATGTTGTAATAACTTGTGTGATACCTCAAAAACCTTTGAGTTGCCTTGCAATTATGTTTGCATTTCCTCTGATCCATAGAGCTTTATATTGATAGAGTATTATGTATCATCTAGTAGACCGCCGCTGGTTGTGGCCCCATGCGAGTCATCACAATCTCAGCCATGGCTGCATAGATAGCATTCATACAGAATTCTAGTGTAGCTGGCTCACTGACTGGTGCTGAATCTGGCCGAGACAGATGTAAGGTAGATGTGATTATGACTGCAGTCACGGCATGACAGCTGTCACTGTAATTGTGGCTGTAGCCATGGATGTGCTTTGGTTATTAAAATTATTTCTGTGACACATTCGTTTATAAAGGGTGTCTGTGTGCAGTGATGGCTGAGCTGGCTGAGGGTTGAACTGAAGCTACTCTATTTCTGAACTCCTGCAGTTTATTGGTAACACTTCTGTTATAGTAGCACTGCAGACTCAAATAGTTAAAGTACAGCTGGACATATCCATTGCACCATACTGTCTATGGAACTACAAATGGAGCTGAACCTCGAGCAGTAACCGTATCAGCAGCCACAGCTTTAACCATCATCACAGCCAGGCGGAGCAGCTACAGCTGTGATCCCAACCAGTGGTGGTAAACTGTCGCAGGTCAACCTTTTAATAATAAATAATGAGCAATAAATTCATTATCTCTTCTTTCTGTCATATTTGCAGAGTATTCCCCTAAACTGGCAGTCTATTATAATTAGACTGGACCAACACACCAACTGTTTATCAGTGGGAATACAGGAAAACACTGCAAGGAAACACAAAAGTATTCTGAGTAACCACAAAAATAGTCCATAAAATACTCCCACTGTGACCATCCAGGGCTTCATAAATGTATGTGTATTGTATTGACATGTTAATTTTCTAGTACGCTTGCTTGACCATCATCAATAAAGTGGACCAAGCCAAAAATGTTACAGCCTATTTCCACCTCTCTGCTGTGATACAATACTGTGTTTTTCTCGCCACAGACAATGATCTTGATATCAATTACACAACAACAAAAAAAGCATTTTTGAACAGCTGTGCAAAACATGCAAGGTACCAGTGGCAAATGCAGAATTATAAGTCCAACTGTCTATTAGAATGATTTCCTCAATTGTTCTTCAAAGCCTTTTCATGACGTATTATTGTGTAAAATGACCGCAGGTGTGCAAGAAAGACTTGGGAGTTATATTTTACATACCTACAAAGACACAATAAAGCATATATTATAGATATAGTCCACATGTGTTATAGTCACAGAGCTGATGTGGCTCTAATAGCCTCTTCTTACAGTAGACTTTAGAGTAGGAGCATTTCTACTTAAAAACTTTTTTTTCTCTCCCAAAACAGTAATTTAAAGCCAGTGTACATGAATTACTGATAGGATCATCTTCAAAAAGGGTTATCTATATTGGTGAAGATATTTATCAGCTGATTTTCAAGCTACTTGTTGTATTACACAACATTAAAACCACCTCCCTAACATTGTGTAGGTCCCTTCATGCCGCCAAAACAGTTTTGACCCATCAGGGCATAAACATAGGACCTGTGGTGTCTGGCATGTGTGAACAGATTCGGATCTGGGGAGTTTGGTAGGCTGGGTCACTGCTTTGGGCTCTTTCTGGAGCCATTCCCGAGCAGCTTTTGTGGTGTGGTGAGGTGCACTGTCCTGCTGCGGAAGGCTGCTCCTGTCGAGGGGTCACCACGTAGGAGTGTGCTTTATGTGGGTGGTACATGTCAAAGTAACATCTTCGCTTCATGAATGCCAGAACACAAAGTTTCAAAGAAGAACACTGAATTTTAACTAGATGATAAATGATAATCACTTCACCTGTCAGTGGTTTTAATGTTGTGGCTGATCGAAGTACGTAGCTGCAGAGTGGACAACTTCCTGCTCAGCATACTCTATGCCCAGGGATTGTGAAGCCTGAGGCATTGTAACAGTAGTGCCTATTCAGCATCCTTCCAGGACTTCACCCAAAGGCTATATGTGCGTACACACACACACACACCTTCCCTCATTGCATGTACATTCATGTAGGCACACAAACTTTTCTTTCTGTGCACACTTCTCATGCACATGAACACACTACTTTTGAAAGGAGAGTGAAGACTGGCAATTCAACACGTGCAGGGAGCCAATTTGATGAGGAGTAAAAAAGCAGGAAAAGAACAGGCAGCAATGACAAACTTCAGGACACTCACCCTCTTAATTTTTTTTTTTTATTGTTTAGGTGATCCACAATCCTTTATGGTTTATGTAGCAGGCTGTCTGCTGCTGCTGACCCAGCACACACTCACCATCTGTGACTGCTCAATACCAACATAATTTGCTAACGTATGGGACCAATACTGCTGATGGTCAGGCTTTGCTGCAAACTATAGAGGTATGCAGTTATTTTTGGTTTATTTCCCAATTAACATGCAGATCTGTGAGAAAGAAGCTTGTGATCTGCTTAACTTAGCATCAAAGAGCTTGCTACCTTTATCTCTGAGAATTATCAGCTGTGGGAAAATCCTGTATCTTGTTCCCACGGTGTGAGCGGCTACTTCCTAGTTTACACGGCCAAAGAAAGTTGTTTTGTGTACGGCAGGTGTTATTCCTGATGGTGTATTCAGCTGGTCTGTAAATCATGTCTCATTGTACAAATTAACAGTATGTGTGTTTGACTATGCTGGTCTTTATCTATCACAAATATCAAACTGAATAGATCAATGCAGGTAATTTGCATGGATCCATCTCCTGACCTGGGCTGACAGCCTGGCTTTAAATTCTGGACCATTCAATAGGAGTGGGACTTTAATTTAATGTAATCTGCATTTAGAGAACATCTACAGTTTATGAACAATTCTGCGGTTGAGCTATAATGTGTAATGAACTGCGTGTGCAAATATGAGTCTCTGTAACACTCAGGGATTAACCAGTGACAATATTCGCTTATGAATGAAATGAAGTTAAATGAAGGTTGAGCATGTGTTCAATATATCACAGGTCTCCTACATTAAATGGATATTATTAATGCCTTGGATTAGCAAGGAGGCTACAACAACTATAAAGACAACCACACAAAGAGCTTAACAGACATTAAAACAGTGTGTGGTGTAGCTCAAGAGGATCACATTTTGTCACTATTGCCAATCCGTAGAAAAGTGGCTGCGATGAGGAAACCGACCCACGTAGCGGTGGTAAATAAGCTGATACAGGGGTGGACAATCCTGGTCCTCGAGGGCCACTATCCTGCATGTTTTAGATGTCTCCCTCTTCCAACACACCTGATTCAAATGATCAGGATCGTCATCAGGCTTCTGCAGAGCTTGATGATGAGCTGATCATTTGAATCAGGTGTGTTGGAAGAGGGAAGCATCTAAAACATGCAGGATAGGGGCCCTCGAGGACCAGGAGTGCCCACCCCTGATGTAGACTGTATCCACTGCAAGCATGTGACAGGAAACTAATGCTGCTTAAACCAAATGCTTGACGTAGTCGCTGCCGGACTTTGGAGGTGCTTTGATATGAACATGCTTTCCATCTATAGTGTGAGGTTCTGAATTCTCCAGATACCCTGTGCTGTGTCCGCCCACTGTGATCGACACGCCTCAGAACTAATCACACTGACACAGCAGCCAACCTGTAACCAGCTGCTAGATCCTGGAAAAAGTGCAAAGTCACAGCTTTTCAGAAACAGCAACAGGAGCTCTGTGTGTCTTTTTGTGTTCAATATAAGAAACAGTGTAATGTGTAACTGTAGCATGGAACCACATCTGCTGTCAAACGTAGCCTCTGTCTGTACATGGTAATGCATGAACCCTAAACTGGCCTGAACAATGACATGAACCGAAATAAAGAAGGTCACTATTTAGTGTGGATCAGCAGCCCATAATTATTCATAAATGATGACTGTGGGTAAAAACACTAACGAAACTAACACAGTGGGCCTGCATCTCCATGGTAACTGTAGAAATAAGTTGCTCTTGCAGTGACCCCTAGCTGAACCTAAGATCTGGCCACTGCTCTACAGATTGAACAGTAGCTTGAGGCACATTTCTGATGTTGGTCAACATGAATTAAAAAGACTGGACTTGAAATCAAACTGACACCCTGCACAACTGGAGATGTGGAGCTGAAAGACGAGCACTGAGGTGAGTATATTCAGACAGGAGGCTGCTGTTGCATTAAGATCAAATGTTTGTGGAGCCGTTCAAGAGACACAACCTGAGGATTTGTTCACCTCTGCTGCTTCCATATCGACCTCTTTTTGTTTCCCCCCAAACTGTGGGAGGCGCGGCGCTAAATCAGCCCTTTAAGTTCTCCTAAACACTCTGATCAGCCAAAAACCATTAAAGGTGCTGCATGAATCATTTCTACATCAGAAAACTATTACAACAGCCACTGTAGCACATTAGTATAATTACTGTAAACAAACAGAGCCATCAGTGGGAAACATTGGCAGCCTCTGCTGGCCTCCACTGTTCATTAAAAGTTAACAACGCTAAATATCTCTGAGACCGTAACAAAGACAGTAAACTGAAACGCCCTCCAACGGATTCATTCTCTTAATAAGGATGAAAGGAGCAGGGATTTATGGGAAATGTGGTCCAAATGAGAGGACATTCACACAAAATCACTGGTTAAAAATGTATATAGTGAAAAAGTAGCAGATTAAAGTGCATTTATGAATATTATTCATGATGAGGATGTGCAGAAATCTTATTTTAGAATGCTGCTGTTGGTTTATAAAGCAGTTAATGGTGTAGAGCCAGAATACTCGTCTGATCTGCTGCTGCTGTCCAAACCTCTCAGGTGGATGATTTACAGCTTTTATGTGACACAAATGTGGAACAACCCAGAGGCTCGCTCAGACTCAGTTTGGTTCATTCAAGGCAAAAAGTCTTTTTTCCTCAAAATGAAAGACTAATCATTTATATTTTGCACTGTAAGTTATATTTTCTATCCACTTCTTATTTAGCTCTTGAAAGACTATTTGTATGTGGGGGTTTTTTTGTTTGGTATCAGCATTTTTTTTTTAATTATTTCAAATATTCTTATTTCCTTTCCTCTCATTTTATCTGTTTTATTCATTTTATTTTATTTATCTAAATTTATTTTATAATCTGTTTGTTTCATTTATTTTATTTTA
>OMNN01027890.1:0-59000 GCA_900302755.1 Chromis chromis
ATATAACCTCACTACTTTTTTTGATACTAAGTGAATATCAAATAAATTCTCATTAAGAGCTAAATCAGATGAGGATTTTCATGATTTATACATATAGTTAATTTTCCTTCAATGAATCCTTTTAGACTACAAAGAGTAAGTAAACATCAGTCACAGTGATGTCCTTAAATTGTTCGATTTGTCCAAACAACAGCCAAAATACTCCATTAACAGTGAAAAACAAAAGCACAGAGCAAATCCTCACAATTTAAAATGTGGAATCAGAGAACGTTTAGCCTGTCTCAGTTTTTCCTGGATTAGACTTTGGGTCTTTGGGAGTGACTACAGGAAATAGTGAGATCAGTCCATGTACAGTAAAGGTAATGCGTCTAGTATTTGTTACTTTATTTGACAGAAATCTACATCTTTCCCTGTTATTTCTGACCATTAGACAACTGTTTTAAAAAAGCATTTAACTTAACTTAACTTAACTTAATTTATATATAACTGTATTCTCAATTCTTAACATTTTTCCACGATTTTCCTTTGGCGTTCCCTAAAAGCTGTACGGGGCGCCAAAAACTGTTCTATGGAGGATTTTTATTGATAAATTAAGTATTTGACTAACTAATTGATAATTCAATTTAGCATTTCAGCTTTACAGTCAAGTACTGAAAGCTGCAATCAAATGTCTGGCCAGATTCATGATCAGGTTTACTCATTCTTCTCTCAGATATTGTTTTTTTGTACCATTTTATTTAGCCAAAGGGTCTGTATGGTTTCTTGCATTTACACAAAATAACATACAGAAAATTTTTGTTTCGGATTAAATGTAAAAAGAAAAGGTTTTGTAGAGAAACCTGCACGAATTTCTCCAAGGGCACACACACCCAAATACAAAACAAGCAGAGAGCTAGGTAAATAAATTACCATCAGATCTCTAAACATAAAGACAACAGTTGTGGTACTACAGTTACACTGGAATTGAAATTTTTCACACAATAGGCTTTTCTCAAAAGATACCAATATGCGACATGAAAACGCACATGTAAATGATAAAAATACTGATGGCTGATATTATTTTACTGTCACACTGTAATGGCCTACTGGGACACTTCAATAGAACAGAGCCATTGTTACTGTAATTAGTAACACCTGTATTTATTTTCTTACTGGGATAAGCCATTAAGGGTCAACGACACATTGTGGCTAAGATATCAGCTATGCCATGAACGTAACAGTTGAAAAATCACAATACCTGTAAGTGAAAGGCTAATTACAGCACTGTGCCAATATTATACAAAATAAGAGGAAGATGTGCTCACATTTAATTCATTTTATATTTTAAACTTTTATATACAACAAAAGCAATGGCAACACAATTCTTCCATCATAATGGTAGGGACTGAATACATGAGGACCTACCTAGTCTGACTCACCTGCAGGTCTAAGCTTGCTACTGACTGCAAATTTTACTTGACTTTTTACTCCCCTTCTGCTACCGACATATTACAAAATTCCCAAACAACAACCTCCAAGCTACCAACCTCCCACACTGAAAATTTCAAAGCATAATGTTGCATGCAAATGATCCACCAAAACAATTCCCGTCATCATCGCTGCATCCTTTACTCAACTCCTCCAAACACGTGATTGTGATTGATGTAAAGAAATACAAATGAGCCAGAGCCCCCCCCACCCAATAGCAAAATCCTAGTCAGACCATTCTACACAATGCTGTGTCAGTGAGAGAGAACAGGACCTACCTGAACTGTCAGCCACTTTGTACCGACACTGACCACCTCCTTCACCCTTCGTCGTGGCGACAGCAGCCTTAAAGGCCTGTGTGACTTCTCTGAAGAGACGAGGAGTCGGTTCCTTCTTCAAAGCAGCTTTCCAGTCTTCAATCATTTTATCTGTGACTTTGATAGTCTCCACCTCCTGCTTGGCTTTCTTCGAACCTTTCTGACCCTCTTCATCATCATCATCGTCGTCAGAGCTGGCATCCTACATGCAAAACATTTGAGCATCAACAACTTTGTGTTCCAACAGGACTCATCACGAACACATGCACCAGCAGCTGGCTTACCTGCAGTGCAGATGGTAATTTGTGGTATTTTTTCTCGTCTTCATCTTCAGAGCTGTCGGTGTCGTCAAAATTTAGGAGCGTTTGGTCGTTGTCTTGCAGGAACTTGTAGAACTCTGGATCTTTGTTCTTTAATCTGGACAGCTGATCCTTGTGTTGAGAAGCCTTGCCTTTCTTCTTATCATCTCTATGAATAAAGAAATACACAAGAGTTACAGACCTGTCCCTGAAATGTTTGGTGACATCTTCACAACAGTGATGCATGTACATTATTATCTAATAACAAAGAACTCACATCTTAGAGGCTGCAGAGTTCAATTTTTTCTTGTTCTTGGGCCCCTTCTGTTTAGGAGTCTCTTCTTCAGATTCATCTTCATCTGGAGAGTCGAAACCTGAGAGCAGGAACTCATCCACACTGAGGTCTTCTAATTTCCTACAAGAAAGGCAACAGTTCATCACATGAAATAAGTTAGCCAACATGTGTGTGGTCAACAAGTTCTACACTAAACAGCGTTTAAACATTTCACCAAACAGTTCAAACGTTGCATTGTTTAGCTTTCTGCTTAGCCGCCAATATCTCATTTAACACTTGTGAATTGACTGTTTATAAAGAGAGGAGATAACAGAGTTTATAGGTAGAAGGCGTTTAAGTTAGCATTTGGCTACATGCTAACATCATGGTTAAAATACAAACACACCACGTCATTAACAATTTTACAAACTCGGTAAATTTCACGACAAGCTTGAAAACACTTTAATTTTTAAATACAACGTCAAATAAAAAGTTAAATCTCATAATATACAGCTAAATATAAAGAAACTGGCCACATACCTTTTCTGTTTCGCTGCCATGCTGGATTCAAAACGTGACACTATTCCTCAATACCCATAATGCCCCGGTGCAAAACGGAGGAATTGGTTTTATGTTTCACGGCTACTGAGCGGCGTGAGGGACTAGCATTTCTCATTGTGAAAATGTAAAATATTACATTTATTGTGAACCAGTGCTGAATAAATCTACTAGTTTAGCGTTTGGGTGTAAATTAAAGCACAAAATGCTCTCATTTAACGCATTATCACATAAGAATAGGAGAATAAGCAGCCGGGGAGGCGTTCACGCCAACCTCGAAATTTTCACTGTCAACGCTGAACGTACAAGAACAAGCAGTGTTTTGATGCTACACGTGAGCTTTAAATTAAATGATCAGCTGCCTTCACGAGACACGGGGAGCCGAAGACCCGGGGAGTTTTCCGTTTTCATTTTTTGTCCGTTATTGTACACAACCACAAAGCTGGGCAAGCTCACAAACCGGAGGAAATCACTGCTGTCAAATCGACACCGACGACGGCTGGTGGTGAGTGCCGTCTGGTTTGAATTTTTCCTGTCAGACTTAGCTAACGTTAGCTTTTCTGGCTAACCCACACGGAGAGAATGAATTGTGACTTATGCAACCGTGACACTTGTTTTACTTAAGCATTAAACTCACAAATGCACAAATTCCACCGATAAACCCCTTCAGTATGTGGAAATAACAGCAGGATTTATACATTATTGAACGCTGAGTTTGAGTCGGTGGCCGTTTGATTTGTTGTCCGGGTTAACCGAAGTGGAGTATGGTTCAGGTTTTGACCAATCAAAGCGCTTTATATGAGAAACCCCGCCTTCCGTGGTAGAACAGTTTAATTTATCGAACGCACTTCCGCACTCTGGCTAGACAAAAGCGGTCGCTTAAGGTCGCGTGTGTCACGTCAAATAATAAACGATCATAAATAGTAACCGTTAAGAATTTGTTCATATGAAATCACTTAAAATGTGGTTCATATTTGTTTTTACATTCCCACTGTTTGACATTTCAGCAACAATAGCAGCGGTGTTACTTCCCCATCCGGCAGTTGTAGCTCCACCTTAACAAACCGATGTCAGCTTTCATGCAGGCTTTTTTTGCATTGACGTCAACTGCATACAGCACAAAACAGAGGCTTTCTTCATATTTCGTATGCTTGAGTCAGAATATGGACAGATAGCCGGACGATGGTACCAATTTTAAACCAATCTGACTGCGACAGCTGTTGATTTATCTGCCGTCACTCCGAGGAAGACACTGTGTCCAAGGATAACCGCAACACAACCCCCGGTAAAGAAATTACACATTCATCCTTTCTCTTGCTGCTGCTGCTGCAGCTGATAGCTGCTCTTATTCAAAATAGATGGAGTGGGGGTTGGGGTTTCCTCTCATCACACCAGGAGGCTGATATATGAAAAGAAGCATCCCTCTGCCCCGAAACATTTGTGTGTCCAAGAAGATTGTGTGTGCACTGCTGTCAAGGAGCCACAGAGCCTTGGTGTGGATGCCAGCCAAGGTTCTGAGCCAGAGACAGGAGAGGAGACACAATCCTAGGATGAAGTGCTTTCCTCTGTTAGTTTAACTGTGCCAATTGTGTTGTCACATCTGTCTCAACCTCCTGTGTATCCATGTCTCAATTTGCAGCATTGTCTCATGTTATTCCCTTGGGCAGGAGAGCAGATTGTTCCCTCATACAGGGCCATGGCTGCTGTGTTTTTATGGTCCATTGTGTTGTGGAAAATGGGACCCAAAGCTAGTCGCCAGGCAGCTGGGATGACATTTGAGATGGAGCTCAGTGGGACAGTGGAGACTATGCGTTTGAAAGAGAGCTTCAGAGCAGATAACAACACTGTGATGATGTACTGATACTCTGTGATGGTGTATTTGACTAACATGAGAAACTTAACTTCATCAGGATCAGTAATATGTTGTTGTGTTTCAGTTTTCAGTGTTGCACTTCTTGGACTTCAAGCCAGTCCATATTCTCTGCTGATGAGATGCTGGTGGTTGCATTATTGTTCTGATAGCCTTAAGCTTGTGTCATTTTTACACAAACCTCTGTTAAAAATGATTTCAAAATGACAATCATTGCAGAGTGTAGGATTTTTCTCACATCCTACTTTAGTACACACTCACTTAAATTGCAGGCTACATAGTTTGGAGTAGTAATTATTAGGTATACTTAAAACAACACATTTTTATTGTTGGGGCTCTCCATTAGATGGATACTTTTAAACCTTTTTATTTCAAAAAAAAAAAAATCTATTCTTCTTATTTTTTAAGATCAGATCAACTTTATTGATCCCCCACAATTTACATGTTATAACAGCTAAATACAGGCGAGGCATGGAACAAGCAAGACAAGAAATAAAATGGTACAAAATGGTGTGTGTAGATTCTGTATGCGTGTGTCAGTTTAGGATTGCTCAGTACACTTAATGGATACCCTAAGGTGTGTGTGTTTGTGTTTGGGTGTGTGCTCTTAAGTATGGCATGTGAGTTTGTTTCAGGTCATCCACCATGGAGACAGGATGTATAGAGTGGAAGTAGTGGAGGCGGGGCCGCTAAAGAGTAGTTCTTTTGTTGGATCTGTTTCCATATTTAGCGTCGGCTGCCCTCATGATCAGGGCATCATTCCTGTTAATTAAGGTTATATCATTGGGGGGTTTTCCCCCACTAGTCAGCTTCTGCTCAAAATTCCTGTTGTCTGTTTTTGGCCACTTCTGATTTCGTTTTAGTCTGCTTGGCCTCATCCAGTAGTTTCTTAGCGAATCCTAAATATTCATCAGACAACTTCTAAGATGGTGACGGTTATGCAACATTCTGAAGGGTGTTCGTTCAGAGCAGGTTGAGGGGAGTTCACAGCTAATCATGGTGCAATTAAAGTTGCTAGTCAGGAGAAACTGCAATTAGAAAAACCAAGACAGTCCAATAGATGAATTTCCTGCAATGATCCATTTCCACATTAACTGATAATGTTCATCTTTTGACTCTATCTAATTGTCACAGTGACATCTAATCAGTCTTGACACTGAATGTCAAATAATGAGGCCAGCCATCCTACTCTGCTTTGTAACTGTAATCAGATTTCTGTCATGCTGGTAGGGCTTCCTGTCACAGCTGACAGGATGGCTGCTATAACTGGAACAATAAATACAATGATTGCTCGGGACACCTGTCATAACACCTGCCTTCTTACAGATAAACTTGGCTCTTAAGACTCTTAAGATGATTTTCACAGCATTCTGATATTCATTTTAACTGATATCAAAATGGTTTTCTTCATGTTTCAGTTGCCCAGAGTGCGGCCCAGGCACGAGGCCACGACCGCCACATCAGGCACCATGATGGAAGGGGGCATGCAGCTGCTCAACCGTGATGGCCACAGCATCTCGCACAACTCAAAGCGCCACTACCACGACTCGTTCGTGTCCATGAACAGGATGCGACAGCGTGGTCTGCTGTGTGACATTGTGCTTCACGTCTCCAACAAAGAAATCAAGGCGCACAAAGTGGTGCTGGCGTCCTGCAGCCCCTACTTCCACGCTATGTTTACCAGTAAGTTCAGCTCACGTCATCCAATTTGTCTAATTTAATGCCATACATGCTGCCTGTTTTCATGCCTGAAATCCATGAAAATCGGCGTAGGTTATCTCTCCGATGTTTTATACTCTGTGACCTCAAATTACTTATTATTTTGCTCTATTGTTTTGAGTTTGATGACCCAAGAACTTGTGTGTGTGCGCAGTAAATGCCGCTTCATCCTATCAACATCATTGCTTCCTTCCTCTTTATTCCTCTCTGGGGCACAGGTGGTCAGACGAGGTGTGTGAGTGTCAGATTTCCTCCCAACACTGGATCTTTGTGAGGGTACAATGCGTCTCCAGACAGTCGATTAACTGGAGACTCAGCTGCCGGACTTCCTCTCATCTAAACCAGTCACTAATGAGCTCATTTTAACCGAAGAGATCAGTAGATGTGTTCGAGTCCCATGAATAATAGTAGATGAAACATTTCACCATCAAAACACAGAACTGCAGGAATCAGGGTGGGCAAGCATGTATGAATTCAGGAATTTTCAAAGACCTCACACAGTTAAAACAACTGATTAAATGGACGGCAACCAACGAGCTGTGCTGACATTTGGCAGCGGCGTTGTATACTTTTTGAGATGCCGCTTGTCAGGATGATTGAACAGGGAGGCAGTTTTATCAGGCAGAGTTTTATTGGTTATAATTTGTAAGAAAAGTGTTCTCATTCTGTACGGTCATGCAGATGAGATGTCTGAGAGCCGGCAGACCCATGTGACCCTCCACGACATCGATCCTCAGGCTTTGGAGCAGTTGGTCCAGTACGCCTACACAGCAGAGATTGTGGTCGGGGAAGGCAACGTGCAGGTACAATGGAAGTTTTTTAAGAGCTTGACTGTTAAATTAGACTTGTAATTTGACCCCCATAAAGCACAAAGACTCAACAGACTTCATGCATTTCCACCTGTACCTGCCCTCCTCTTAGACGTTGCTCCCAGCAGCGAGCCTGCTGCAGCTCAATGGGGTGCGGGACGCCTGCTGTAAGTTCCTCCTCAGCCAGCTGGACCCTTCCAACTGCCTGGGCATCAGAGGCTTCGCTGACACACACTCCTGCAGCGACCTGCTCAAGTCAGCACACAAGTATGTCCTGCAGCACTTTGTGGAGGTGTCCAAGACAGAAGAGTTCATGCTGCTGCCGCTGAAACAGGTAGGGTGATGGTTTTTCTGTCTCCTGCTGTGTCCTCTGCAAACTGGTGCTTTTTAAAGAAAGTGATGGGAAATAAACAAGCGTTGGTAAATCTGTCCACAGGAAATTGCTTCCTCCGTTTGTCAGTCATGCTGGTAATTTGTTTACTATGAACTTGGCAGTGTTATATGCAGTTAAAATGTGGAAGTTTGTGTGAAAGCCACTGGCCCGTAGACATTTCCTGATTTGGATTACTTTGTGAGTCATTTTACTTTAAAATGTTGTTTACTCCAAAACCATGACAGTTATTGACCTTTGGGTTCACAGCTTGGTGTTTGCCACACTTCAGCTTGATTAATCCACCCAATTGCTTAGAAATATGCCAAACCATAAACAATACAGAGCAATGCAGTACAGTTTTGTTCCTACATATTGTTTATTAGCTTTTCCCCAATAATATGAGCACAGCTGTCAGTGTCTAAACCAGTTGTGTTTTTTTTTTTTTTTTACCTCCCCAAGGGAAGTGGCCATGGGCTCGCCGTTGTGTTTTTGATACAAAACCTCTCCTCTTTCCCTGCTTGTTGCATCAGTCACTGTCTCTTGTGGTTTTGTCATTCCACTGTGCTGCCATGAACTACTTTATCTGGCACATCGACTTAGCCAGACCATCACTTATTCATCAGCTGGGCTCAGCAGTGGCAACACTGTGGTTCCTGTCCTGGAAGTGGTAATTAGGCAGAGCTGGTGACATTTCCACAGCTGCTGCACTTTTATAGAGCGGACAGCACTGTTTACTGCTCTGAGGTATCAATAAGGATCACTGTCTTGGTTTTAATGTTTGTACTGTTACCAATGTACCAATGCCAAGGCTTTTTTGGGGAAATTTAGCTTAGATTTATTCATCCATCCCTCCGCCTGCTATATACATTTATCCTCTTAGGGAGTCGTGGGGGGCCTGAAGTTCGTCAGTTGGGATGAGCTCCAGACTTCTCAGATCATCTAGGACAGGTTTGCTTTCTGGGGCGCACCGATAGCCTAACGGTTATGTCGCGTGACCTAAGTGCTAAGGCGTAGCGGCTGTCCCGGGTTCGATTCCGACCTTGGGCATTTACCGCATGTCCTTCCCCACTCTCTCCTGTTTCCGACTCTATCCACTTTCCTATCCAATAAAGGCATAAAAGGCCAAAAATAAATCTTTAAAAAAAAAAAAAGGTTTGCTTTCTGTTCCTGGAGTCAAAACTAAGCACAGAGATGCAGCCTTTACTTTTTATGCTCCACATATCTGGCACAAACTCCCAGAAGGCTTGAGGTCTGCTCCAACTCTTAGTTGTTTTCAGCCATGGCTTTACATTTTGCCACTATCTTTTACTATTGGGATTATTTATTCATATTTCTCATTGCACTGTGACTGCGCTCTAAATTTTATTCTCATGTTTTATGGTTTTTAGCTTCTTTCTACCTGACTTATTAACATTTGATTTAAATGCGTCCTTTTTAATACAATATCTTGTGTCTCCTTTTACACAATCCTTTAATGCCATTTATGTAAAGCACATTGAATTGCCTTATCGTTAAAAGGTGCTATTCAAATAAGCGTACCTCACCTTGCTAGTTAGACTCCCAAATTGTCAGGTTAACCTGCCCTTATTTGGGCCCCTTTTCAGCAAACTAATAAAAGTCTCACGTCCCCAGAATGTGTCTTTCAAATCTTGGGAGCCTATCTAGTTGTGGGGGGGCTTGAGTAATGGTAAACCTCTTCGTACCTTAACAGCTTTTACTTTACACTTTCAAGTTTATAACGGCAACAAAACACAATGAAATTGTTTTCTACCATACAGGACCTTTAAGCAAGTTACTTAACACAGATCAATCAAGCTGCTCAGCACCAAACTGATCAGACTATGGTTATACTGGCTACATGTTAGTACTTTACAGTAGTGCCACATCCCTGTGAAAATTAAGCAAGGTAGTCTACAGACTTATAGAGAGTGTGATGGTCTCAAAGGCCCAATCTTCACAGTCAAGGACTCATGGACTTTGAGGCACATTGCTGTTAAGTGCGTGAGGGCTGGTCCACTGTCAAATCATCATGTGCATTAAGGTTCTGATGCAGACCTTTCAACACTATTATGCATCAAACATACATCCAAATTTCCTTTTTTTTTTTTTAAATGTGTGCTGTCACAACTGTCTGTCCCCTTCCTCTATTTTTAATACCATTTCAAGCCCTCATGAACTCACACATCCAGCACTGCAGCTGTGACGTCAGTTAAGTCTGTGAGGGTTTAGTGATTGAGACTGGGCCAAATTCCCTCTGAATGTCATCCTTTGCAAAAATGGGCAACAAACCGTAGAGATTCATCAGTCGTAAAATCTCTTAGACTGATCCCTCCTGATTATTGTCGGCCACAAACTAGAAACAAACCAAAATGTTTGCAACTGCAGGTTTTTTAACAATAATAATGTTAGCACTACAGACTCCACCCTATGGGGGTAAAGCTGCGTTCCACTGACCTTTAGAAGTCAGAGCTGGGAATGACGTCCAACATGAGTTGATCGTGTTCCAATACAACAAGTAGGGAAACCAGGATGTACACCTTCAGGAAAACCTTTGTTTTAAGGTCAGCCATTGTTAGCAACATTAGTTAATAACAACACATTACATGGTATTTTGCACATACAAACACCGTAGCAACATGTCCACAGATAGAAGTTGCATAGTACTGTGTGTACAATTGATTTAATGAGACACAACCAAGACAGAAGTGTTCATAAACAATATATTACGACAGCTTTCACTGCTGTTGATCTGCTAAGCAGCCATCTTGGATTTTGAGGTCGGGGTTGGTGAGGTTCCTCCGATTTTCCAAGTTTGAAACCCGACTCCAGGGGGTGTTCGAGTTGAAATTTTCAGCTGAGAAATTTAAAGTTACAATTTCCCAGTTCAACTGGAATGCACCATAAAACTATCTCCCTGGAACACAATTTAGACTCTAATTCAAAATGATGCTGTTCCCTGAGGAAAGCTCCTGCCGTGTGAACATATGTAACGTAACTGTGTATTTTCTTATATGAAATGACATCTTTTTTAAACAAATGCCTGTAGAGCCTTACCAGGTGACAGTGAATTAAACGGGCAGTGAAAAGAAGTGACAAACAGCTGCCAGCATCACTTTCCTATTATCTGTGCCCCTCTCTGAAGAGCAATTCCCACAGCACTAAAGTGAAGCTCCATGAGAATAAAACACTAAGCTTCCCTCATTCTGTGGCCTTCAAAGCCCTGAGACTGAGTCTGCAATGTGAGTGTGTGGGCACAGTCCATTAAAACAGTAAAAGTTAAGCTGCATAAAGGCAGATTAAAAATAGACAATTTTCTTCATTTCCATTCTTCTCTCTCCGTGTTTCCTTTGGCTTACCGCCCCACTCTCTGTGCAGCTGTCCTATGCCTGTCATAAATCTGCACCAGATCTGGATTTATGTAGTGACTGCTCTAAAGGATTCTCAGATCACAGAGCTGTGAAATATGCCCCATATTTCTTTTCCATGTTCTGCGAAGGAAGTGGCAAGACATGGCAGGATTGTGACTGGCCGTCTCTGGTGATCTTTTACTTATGCAGCATCACATTCATGACATTTTGAAGACAATGCACGATGGATGCATCCTAATTACTGTGCGTATTAAGACATCCTGACATAGCCAAAACCCTTGTCATTCATATTTCCCTCATTCTTGCTGCCATGCTACAGCACAAGGACAGTTAAAGCATTCAAACACAGTCAATTTTGCTTTTACATTTCACTCTACACACTTTTGTTAGAGATGATTTGATGCAGTGTGTACATGCAGAGGTAAGAGGGACTGCAGGGTGGGGTGACGGCAGTATTTCTCTGTGTGACTGTGGATTAGTAGAAGCTGTTCCTGGAGGGCTGCTAACTATTGCCCTGGCCAGGCAAGACAGCAGCAGCAGCAGCAGCTGGCGGCTCTGGCCCCACCCAGCCCTGCCAGCTTTGGGTTGAGCTGGGAACAATGCCAGCCAGCCACTCAGACTGCAGCATTCATTGTGCCACAGATATACTCATGCACAAGTAGTGGTTACTGAAATATATCAAAGCACAATTACTCACACAGAGACTGTAGGATAACACCACAAGCGTGTGTGTGTGCATGCATTGGCAAAATTACTCTGATTTGATTATTTGTATTTGAGTGCCATTTTAAAATGCTGCAAACAAATCAAGCAAAAATAAATCAAGGGAAATAGAGGAGGAAGAAAGAGAAGCAACGGTTCAGCAAAATGAAGTACAATATACAGGGACAATGCAATTTACTTCCTTTGTGTTGACATCTTAGGCCAGAAAGCCTATACTGCCACATTTGTTGGTCTTTTTTTTTTTTTTAGCAGCAAATGCTTCTGCAAGTGCTGTTTGATGGTCAAAGTTGAATTAAATGCACTGTGATATTGAATTTCAAAAGATTGCTCTTGTAAGTCACGGTATAAAATGACTCGGCCTATCTGCTTTGTCCTCTCCGTCCAGGTCCTGGATTTGATCTCCAGTGACAATCTCAATGTGCCATCTGAAGAAGAAGTGTACCGAGCCGTGTTGAGTTGGGTGAAACATGATATAGACGGACGCAGGCAACATGTACCTTGGGTAAGTCTTTCCTCGTGTCACCTAAGAGGAATTCTCATTCTCACGTTGTTTATTTTTGATCACAGTTTCTCCCTTCCCTTTGACCCCAACTCACCACCAACCTTCCCTCTGTCCCCGTCAGCTAATGAAGTGCGTGCGGCTGCCACTGTTGAGGCGAGACTTTCTGATGAGCAACGTTGACACGGAGCTGCTGGTGCGTCACCACTCGGAGTGCAAGGACCTGCTGATCGAGGCTCTAAAGTACCACCTGATGCCTGAGCAGAGGGGAGTCCTGAGCAACAGCCGGACGCGCCCACGACGCTGTGAGGGTGCCAGTCCTGTTCTCTTCGCGGTTGGTCAGTGTCCTCCTAAAGGTACCCATTAGGGTACACTTAGACCACACATTAATTATTTTTAGGTGTACAACAATTAACACTTTAAAATGTGATTTGTGGTCTGTCTGAACTGCATGTTGGATGGTTGGAAAGTGCTGGACCCTCCCCCCCCGGCTCCCCACACACCTTTCTAACAGGATAGTTGGGGTTTGTATCAACCTTTAGCTGTAGCTTTCCATAACCAACAATGTGACATTCACACCGACTTTACACTGTTGCCCTTTAATAAATTAAATTGTGTCTCCTCCCTCTCTATGCCAGACAGCTTTTCACTCTGCCTTCCAGCATGGTCATTTGGAAGGACTATAAATGCACTTTATTTTCAATTTGTTCAACTTGATTAAATCACAGTGTTCCTTATAATATTTACATGTTTGCTAAACATAAAACATTATTTAATCCATACTTGTGTTTGTTTTTGTGTCCCAGGTGGTGGCAGCCTTTTTGCCATCCATGGAGACTGTGAGGCATATGACACCAGGACAGACCGCTGGCACATGGTGGCGTCCATGTCCACTCGGCGGGCACGGGTGGGCGTGGCAGCCATTGGCAACAGACTCTACGCTGTTGGAGGGTGAGTGATGATAACTGTAGTCTGGCTTTGCCAGCCCTTTCTGTGGAATGTAGAATGGTCTGACTGCACCACACTGTCATTCGGCTGCAGGGGGAACAATGCTCTAGCTAGTTTGTATTTCTTTAAACCAAACACAGTTGTCGTGGGTGAAACTAAGCAAACTGTGCAGTTTCGGTGTTCACTCAGAATAGTGATGGATGGAATTGTTTTAGTGGAACATCTGCACGCAGGGAGACGAGCGCTGACATTAAAATAAAATGGCGAAGAAACTCGCAGGGGTGCCTTGGTGCACGATACCAATCCTCTGCAAAACCTTTCATTGTGGTTGGTTGCTCGCCCAGAGGTTGTGATTGTTTGAACTGTGCGGCCAATGGCAGGTTTATACACACATCCTACATTCGGTGAGTCAGACCATGATAACCATAGTGTTGACCCTTGACAGTTAACCTTAGCTGGGACACCACCTCATCTCCTTCTCAAACATTACATTGTGTGACTTGAAAAGGAAGCTTTGGCTAGCGTAATAAAAACTATCTTGAGTGAAGCAAAAACTAACATTCATATACTTCTGATAAACCGTTAAAAGGTTTTCCTGAATGCAAAATGCCCTTTGAACCTGCCTATTCGCTATAGATTGCATATTTACTGAAATAATCTCTCCAGGTATGACGGCACCTCAGACCTTGCAACCGTGGAGTCTTATGACCCCATCACCAACGCCTGGCAACCGGAAGTTTCCATGGGAACCCGACGGAGCTGTTTGGGTGTAGCTGTGCTGCATGGCCTACTGTATGCTGCTGGAGGTTATGATGGAGCTTCCTGTCTCAATAGGTACACACAGATTGACATTTTGCTGATGAATGCTGAACACCTTGATGTTCAATCTAAATATTCCTCATTGTGGTTCTTTCAGTGCAGAGCGTTACGACCCTCTGACTAGCACGTGGACGTCCATTGCTGCCATGAGCACTCGCAGGAGATACGTACGAGTTGCAACCCTGGGTAGGAGCTTGCTAAACAAAATATCATGAACAAGCTGCTCTACTAAATATTTACATTTCACCGTCTACATTTTAATGTCTGAAATCAAGAGGGAGGTGCCACCTTGGTGTGCAACTGCTAATATTTACATTCTCACTGTTTACTCCCTTTTTCCCCTCCAGATGGCAGCTTGTATGCAGTGGGAGGTTACGACAGCTCCTCGCATCTCGCAACAGTGGAGAAATATGACCCCCAGGTAAATAAACTGCTGTTAAATTTATCATCGGAAGCTGTTTCCGTGTTTAGATCCACCGAATGTTGTATTTAAAACCACACACTACGAGTGAATCTACAGTGTGAACGTGTGACCAATGCTCAGTCTCTTGATTGGATGAACAGAGCAACACATGGACAGCCATCGCCAACATGCTGAGTCGGCGCAGCAGTGCCGGGGTGGCCGTGCTGGACGGCATGCTGTACGTCGCAGGGGGCAACGACGGCACCAGCTGCCTGAACTCTGTGGAGCGGTTCAACCCCAAGACCAACACCTGGGAGGGAGTCTCCCCCATGAACATACGCAGGTTAGACTGTTGCCAGAAGTCATATTAGTACTAACAGAGCAGGCAACTTTAGGTCCAGTGACTTTTGAAGCAATTCTAGTGTGATAAGGAAAAAAGTGAAGTTAACCTGCACACTGGGGAAAGATTTGTAGCTGTCACAACAACAAACAACAGATATGAGCTCTGCAGAAATAAATGCTTGATCTGCAGGACCTTCTTGTTGAGTCTCCACAAAGGTACGAAGGTAGATATTTCCTAAATTCTTCTGACACTGGGGCAAAGAGGTGAGGCACACCCTGGACAGCTCACCAGTCCATTACTACTAGTCTATGCAGAATTTTGCACCGCCTTTACTAGTCACGTTTCAAAGGCAGCTTTTCTGTTTTTGTTTTGATGATGTGACATGAGAGAGAGAGAGTAAAAATACAATATAGGAGATGACAAATGACCTGGAATTGGTCCAGGGAATTTAATTAAATGAGACACACCTTAACTTACTAAGCCTTCAGGATGACCCAGTTCTACTCTTCCATTTGCAGGTTCACCTCACAGTAATGACATGCTGAAATTGCCTGAATATTTTAAAGGCTTTCCAGGTTTTTTTTTTCTTCTTTTAGTTTTTTTCTATAAAACATGAAACCTTGCTAAGAGGAGATGAATTCAGCTAGTCTTTATTTAAGAAACGTTACAGATCAGGTCCTATTTTCGTGTCCTGTGCACACTTGCATGCACCGGACTGAGGGAAAGGCATGGAGATAGAGGAAAAATGGGGAGTGGGAGTGAGAGGGATGGTAAATCTGGCACATGCATGATCTAAAAATCACAAAAAAAGGGTACCCCAGCTGTAATTATTTAGCTCTGTGGTAAATCTTCACTGTTCAAAGCGAGGGATTCAGGGCATTAGGATGTCTTCTTTACCGGCTAAACCTTCTTAAGGCATAAACATCAAATGACCTATTTTCCAAACCAGTCGCCTTTTTTTATTTCTTAGAAGATGAAAGCTGAAACTTGTCTTGTGAGTCATTATCAAAGCAGATATGCGTACACACATTCACGCCATTGTATCGTTACAAGAATCTGCATCAGGGAGGGAGATTTAGAGATGTAGCAGTCTTGGATTTGTGATCACATCAGCAGATTCACTGTGTTCCCAGGGCTCTTACAAATACACACTCACACACACACACACACACACTCTCTGCCTGTGAGTCAGTATGTTGTAGGAGCAGGAAAACCTGACAACAGTTGACTGTGCAGCTCCATGAATAACCCATGGCATTAATCAGCTGTGTGGCTCCGAGTGCTTTTCTTATCCAGTTGCTGAGAGACTCCATTTACACAGTGCAAGATATCACACTGTATTGACCACTAATCTATCACTCCTCTGCAGCCACTTTACACATAATAACTGTGTTGGCGAAAACAATCTCCTTATGTCATGAGTAGGACCTTTGAAAATAAAGATTAAAACTATTTTTGTTCTAACAACTACATATAACTTCTTTCCAAACAGTGTAGGCCATGAGGATTCAGTGTTTTGTTCACTGTTAGTTGTAATATTAATGGAGTCCTTGGTCTAGTTTTTAGTATTATTTAATTAAAATATAGCAGTTTCTGGCTGGTCTATAAGCCACTTACATCCGATCTCTACTGTCATCTTTCCATTTATTTAATCCAATCATGGACAGTGTTCATATTGTGGAATTTGTAAACATAATGCAAAGCGCACACTGGATCCAATTAAGCCATGCACAAATATTACATGATCGCAGTTCTTTTAGGTGACCGCATTCATTTTACATAATCATTTGTTTCCACTCAGCTGCATGAAACAAACAGAAATGTCATATAACTATTTCCATGTTGTTTTCCACCGTTTGCTACCCCCGACCTACTGCTCTGGTTTTATCTCGAGGCACTTAACTTTAATATTCCACCAACTGCATTTCAATGAGCATTTACTGACATAAAATTGGATTTAGTTGCAGAGCTAAAATACCACAGCACCCCTGAGGGCATGTTTTGGTTTTAGCTTAATAACTTGAAGGAGGCAATTTGACGGATTTGAAGCAAAAATGTGGCGGTCGAAGATGCTAATCCTGCTAATCTCAAACTAATAGAGGGCATGAAATTAACAGAAAAATTTGATTATTAATAGTCAACTATATTTTCATGATTTGACAGCCCTAAAATCAGTGTAAATGAACAGGTGCTAGCTTTTATTTGCATTCTGTCCATGTAGAAGGGGTTATTATTCCTTCAAGATAAGAAATAGAAAAATGAATCTTAATATGCTGTAAAAAAGAAAAAGAAAAAGAAAAAAAAAGGGCAGTACAGCACACAGAATTTAGATACTAAATTAGATTATTTTTTCCTTCCTTCCAGGAGCACTCATGATCTGGTGGCCATGGATGGCTGGTTGTATGCAGTGGGAGGTAACGACGGCAGCTCCAGCCTCAACTCGATTGAAAAATACAACCCACGCAGCAACAAATGGGTCGCAGCCTCCTGCATGTTCACGCGGCGGAGCAGCGTAGGCGTGGCCGTGCTGGAGCTTCTGAACTTCCCGCCGCCCTCCTCGCCCACCCTCTCGGTTTCCTCCACCAGCCTTTGACACGGGGTCACCGTTTGGCTGACCTCAGCCTCTGCTGCTACAACCCAGACTGGATCTGGGAAGAGACGCAACTGCTCGGTTTGAGACGACGAAGAAGAGGGGGAAGAAGAGTGTTGGGAGTGGACAGGTATGTAGAAAGGCAGAAAGGCTCCTGGCTTGGCACAGTGGCTTCAGAATTAGCGGCGGCCTTGGTGAAATTTAGCAAGCTACATTTTATAAAATACACAACAAATAGTAATGAAACTCGATCTAAAAGAACTAGCAAGTTTTTAAAAATGAAATATTCCACAATTAACTCCTCTCCTCTTTTTCTTTTCTTAAAATCCACAGAGCTTTCAAATTCAGTGCAATTACAGTTTTAGATGGAATTCAAAAAATACACCATTGTTGTAGAAATATTGATGAATGCCATGAAACTGAGGTGATAATGACAAAGATGGACCACTCATGTCCTGTTGATTTTTCGTAAAAGACAAAAAATAAATAATATTGCTAACTATCCTTTCTTATTATCCAACCTGGCTGCTATTTACCATGATGCCATTAACTCTTGACGTCACTATATCTGGTCTGGATGCCTAAACTCCACCGTACAGATACCAGCTCCCACTCTCTTCAAGATATTCCTGGAAAAAGATGTGTGAACATTGAGCAGTCTTTCCTCAAACCCCACTTTTTTTCCACCACTCCAGTGTTTGACACACTTATCGTGAAACATGGTGGGCCTTTAAAATTCTATCATGTGTGATGTAAATGTTTTTGGTTTGATGTCGTCCTCTGCAAGGTTTTTTTTCTTTGATGTCAGGAGTTTTTTGTTTGTTTTTTTGCAATAATGTATAAAAAAAAAAAGAAACAGAATGATTTTACTTTTGGAATGTAGCTTTTTAGTGGTTGTACCATGCATGTTTACGTATTGGCACTGATTCCCAAAAAGATATTAAAACGTCGTAGTGCTGCTATGCCACACTAGGTGGCAGTAACAGGCAAAGCTATAAACCCTTCTCACACTGCAAGAAAGCATGGACACCAACAACATAGAAAAGCTAGGCCCTCAGAGCTGTAAATGAGTTTGGATCCTTTTTATATATAAATATATATATAAAAACAGAGAGTTATGTTGAACTGTATGTATTTATAAAAATGTATAAATTCTAATATATTCTGTTTTAAAGATGCTTAGAGAAGGAAACAGATCAGACCTATGCCTATTTAAGAGTGTTTTTAATATATTTATTTAGATGTGATGTGCATATCGTCAATGGAAATGACAAAAAGAATGTCGGTGTGAGAGCGGTAGCTGTTGAGTTTGTGTGTATTCAGAGTTTCTCCTGGTTAAGAGGACTTACTGTTGCATTTCGATGTGCAGCATTTCATTTGCATTTCTTAATGTTTCTTCACTGCCACAAGCATGATCTCACATGACACTGTACCTTAAGTCCGCTACATTTACAAAAACGGCTTTAGTTTCCTGCAAACCTGTTGAGCAGTTAATGAAAGGACGCTATACTGTATTTAAGTCTACTTCTCAGTCATAGAATACATGAAGGTGGATGTCATCTTTTTGACACGTGATAGCTTACAATTACATTAAAGCAGCAATTACTAGTTTACCTTGAATATACCAACACATGACACTAATGAGTAATGTTGCTGACACTTGGTGCTGTCATCTTCCCCACCACACACAAACCGTTGTCTCGTTTTATTACCTCATTGTTGAAATTGATCCAACTCCGTTTCAATAAAGTTAAAATAGAAACAACTCTAGTTAACCACAAATATACTGGCTTTAGAACCTGCGGTGAATGAATTGGGGCAGTCTCCAGTGAACCTGCTTCGTCTAAAATGAATAGATAGCTTTGGATTTTTTGGACTCAGTCAGTACCTGGGTTCACTTTAGTTCATGTGTAGTGCAGTGATACCATTCCAAACTTCTGAGAAGTTGCCTTTTCTCCTTATTTTGAAGGATTTTGTTGATCCGGTTCTGTTTATCTAAAACTACCTTATGTTTCATTTATGTGTAAGAGTGGACGCAGTACAATTGGAGCTGGGATGGCCTTAAGAGGATGCTGTTAAAGTGTAAAGTCGATGTGAGTCAGGGACAGACTTTAAGACAAAGGCGCACATAACCACATAAGACTTTGGCCTCCGTTCTGTGGATTGAGATGTAAATAAAAATAAAAAAAGCTCAAGCTATCTTAAATCCATTTGTGCAATTTCAATGTGACTGTAGCTTTTCTTTTCTTTTTTTTTAGTTTGTGTTTAATGTTGTGATAATTGTTTATTTATGTTTGTTATTTATGACGGACTTTAAAATGTTGAATTTTGCACTATTGCAAAATGGAGCAATACTATACACTTTAAAAAATATGGAATAAAGATGTTTTCAGATGTGATAACCGTCCTGGTGTGTTTGAACATATGCACACACACTGAATACATATCCAGTTACCGAAAAGCTGCAGGGTTTATCTCTCCATCTGTAAATACTGTAGAAGTCTCACGCTCACTGTATGTCTATGTGGTTAAGCGAAGCAACTAAATTCCCAATAAAAATGCATATAGACACATACACACACACTAAAAGTTGTGTTGCTAATGAAGTTTGTTGCTAGGCTCACCATACACAGTTGCTTGGTACCTTCCCAACGTGCTCCTCTTTCACTATGATCTAAGCAGACAGCTGAACACTCTCACTTTACCCTTCTTGACCTCAGTCACATGGCATTCACACCTGTGGCTGCCGCTGCACTCGCTCAGCCCCATGACCTCCTGCTCTCTCAAAACACCTACAAATGTGGGCCACATTTGCACAATGCAAAACACCAACAGCTTTTTTTTTTTTGAATGAGAGCAACAAAGGCTACAACTGCACGTAGAGCTGGTTTAACAGTATAGTCTAAGGACAGCACAGGAAGAACCATCTGTACGTGTTTGTAGAGACTTTGCTGTACTTGTGGCATTAGATTGTAAAAACAGAAACGTATCACGGTTGCAAATATGCTGAACACTGTTTATACAGTGTCAGATGTTCAGCGGTTGCATAAAACCGCAAATATTCAGAACGCTAAAGGAATAATTTGACACTTAAGCAAATGTGTTTTCTTGCCAAGAATTAGAGAAGGAGATTGTACTGCACTGTAAAAAGAAATAATACTGCAAAATAACAGAAAATAATCATCTCATAAAATACAGTAATTATATAGGCTTATTTTTACACAAGATCATATGTTTTTTTTTGGCTTTTTAATGTAGGATATTTACATGTGTAAAAGCAATTAAATCACCTTTAATGTATATTAATAGACAGACAACACACAGACAGATAGATAGGTAGAGGAATAGATGTTATAATAAATAATATATAATGAGAAGAATGTTTGTGTTGTAAAAACCTCTGTAATTATACAATATCTCTCATTTAACAAACAAATCCATGTAAAATTACAGAACCAATACTTCTTTGTTAATTTTCTGTAATTGTATCTAATTTTAGAAATAAATGTACAGTATTAAACATGAATTTAACCATTTTATCTATTAAATAAAATGGAGCCATTTGTGAAATCAAAATGGAAATGTTCTGATTATTCACAGTTAGAGTTTGTTATTTCACACCAGATATGTACATTAGTCTATTTTGTAATTTTGATATTTTTTTAAAAATCAGTAAAATTTAAAAAATACAAATTCTATAAAAGTGTGTAGAATAAAAATGTATTTGTTTAAAGGGAACAAAATCTACCTACCAGCACCACTACAGGCCATTTTTTGACATGTAATATCTCTTTAGTTTAATCTGCACAAATATGAAAAATAAGTGACACTAAACCACACTAACTAGCTTGTAACTATATATTTAATATATAAATGCGGCCTTGAGGGTTTATTTTTCAGCATTACCACCAGGGCAAAAGTAATGCAAGTAATGACATATATAATGGCACGTTTCGGTCATAATATGGATTATGGTTCACTACAGTTTATAAGAGACAAAAAGAGACAAAACAAAAACGTGGTTTTAAAAAACAAGGTTTTCAGCATTAAATCTTATTGGTTACAATAGATGCTAATGGTGACAATTAGGGTTAGAAAACATTGGCAGAAAGTTCACCAGACATTCCTGAGGTAATCTTTATTGTTCATTCACAGGCTGTTACATAAGCATTTATGTAGATTTAACATGAATCACTGATGTGGCCGCCTGCAGAGCTTTGGTGCTTTTAGTGGTGTTGATCGTGCAACAAGGAAGTGATGCATCTAGTTGTAAAAATTCTTTAGACTGTACACAGCAGCCGGATGGACAACAGAGGAACTCTGAATAATGCAGAGGGAATTTCAATAGACCGGAGGTTTTAAAAACTGTGAGGAAGCACCGGTTGAAGGGGAGCACAGAGGAAGAGACATGAAGCATGAACTGCAATTTGCATTAATGTCCAGCTTCCTTCTCGGTCGGACTCACACACAGTCAAATCTGAACACATGAGACATACATTTTTAGATCCAGCATGACCTTTACATTAGGTGGAAATTACCTCTCATGTCGATTTTAAATAAATGTCCAAGAAGAATTGTTTAAAAAATTTTATTTAAATCACAGTAAAGAGATCAGTATCATTTGATTTCTCTTCAGCATCAGCCGGACCCAGTGACAGTTGTGTGTACACTGCAAACAGTAGCCACTTTTTTTTCCCTTTTTTAATAATTTAACTTAGTTTTAATGGTGACAATTTGCCAAAATGTAAGCAAATACAGAGCTAAAGAAATCAGGAGTCAAGCTGTAACCCACAGCTAACACACTGACTCCATGGCAACATTACATGATCTGTTTACCTTCCCAAAAGCCCCTAAATATGGAAACTGTTCTAACACTCAGAGCATGATTATGCTTAATAATACTAATGCCAGTCACTGCTACTTTCCACATCCCAGCTATACACTGATTTAGGATCTAGTGTTCAGTTTACTCACTCTCATCTAAAGAGTAGTCTGTCCAATTTTCAAGACGGACAGCAAGTCACTTTTTAAAACTGAAAATACGGGCGCCCCTATAGCCTAACAGTTATGTCGCGTGACCCAAGTGCTAAGGCGTAGCGGCTGTCCCGGGTTCGATTCCGACTTCGGGCGTTTACCGTATGTCCTTCCCCACTCTCTCCCGTTTCCGACTCTATCCACTGTGCTCTCTAATAAAGGCATAAAAGGCCAAAAATAAATCTTTAAAAAAAATGAAAATACTGGGCCAGAGTATCACTTATGTGAGATTGATACATGGAAAGTTGTATTTGTATCTCTGACTGCTGCAGCTATCGGTCACCTCCGCTGCTATGAAGATGCTGATGAGTTTACAACCTGTCTACATGAATGTGCTCACTCTGCTGCTGCAGCTGATCTGGGGGGCGGTCTGTCCTCCCAGCATTCCTACCGCTGCAGCCTCTCCTCTTTCCCCCGGTGTCAGCCTCTGCACAGCCCTTATCAGGCCATGGAGATGCTGTCACCCTCTCCGTAAGTGTCAACCCGACCACTGCGCCTACAGCGAAAGGGTCCATACACTTTTTGACTTGCGACGTAAGATCTAAAAATCGTACAAATCTGTCAACACCGTCAAAACTATTTATAACTGTGACTTACAGACACTGATGGCAACTGCTGTAGGTCACAATTCAAAGGGAAGCTTCACATACGTGACATAGAGTTCCAGCTGATGAAAGAGGTTTAACAATCCTTATAAAACCATTTTTATAGGATTTTCTTATCTAAGGTCACTTACAGAAAGAAACAGATACCAGAAAGTAAAATAAGTATGGTTAAATGTGGGTACATTTCTGGCCAATTTGTGGCAAATGAAAGTATAGGGCTTTATATTTCCCTTTGCATTCCATTTATTCTATTGAATATTATTTGGTAATCTACTCAGTTATATTTATTACGTGCCTGATACTTTTTATAATATTTTGCCAGTTTCAGGTCTCTGTAAGCTTTGCAACTCCCTGTTGGAGTCACAAACACAGCAAGTACCCTTAAATAGCCATAACTACAATTCCTCTCCTCTTCCTTTTTTGATCATATGGGTTTTACTGCTGCAGATTACTTGTTTATATACAATATTCAATTTCTTATTTATATTTATACAATATGCATTTATTTTTTGGCAGTATGGTAGATTTGATGGATTACATTTAAAAAAATAAATAAAATACATATAGAAATCGCAGCTCAGTGAATATAGTAGATATCTTGGACATAAATCCAAGTAGTTCACTGTGGGGGGAAAAAAACACCTGTGAACATGCCCACAGTTCCAAGGAAATTAGAAAAGTAGTCCAGCTCATTGTTCAAACACGTCACTCTGACTGTCTATTCAATATTCCATAGAAGTAAACAAATATTATTCCACAGTAGTAAAAGGAGCAAGTGATTAAATTAAAGATCAATGAGTGAACGCCTATTTTCATACTGCGTATTTATGTCTATATTGTTAACAGAGAATAAAAACAGTCCTGTTTACCTCAATCATATTAAACATGACAAAAATCGGGATGTACCTAAGTTAGAAATCCAAACTATTAATCTGACTGACAGATCTTGCCTTCAAAGGAGGGCCACTGTCCAATTAAGATTCCTTAATGGTGGTCCAGTGTGAGAACTTTAGCACGTCAGATTTTCTGTTGGACACCTGATGTTGGGGGCCTCGTATCCAGACTCCGTTTTAGTGGCCTGAGGTGTGACTTTAGCACCGCTGCTGACACCCGCTGAGTCTGGATAAACACAAATGAGTGACTTCTCAGGGAGAGCCAAAGTTCGGCCCACCACACATGGAGGGAACACGATGTTTAAAAAAATTGAATTTATGTTTTTAGGTTTAGGTTTTTTAAGCAGATGCGACACATCTAATAAAATTAAACTTAGATCAAGTATAATAAAGCGAGGAGATCAGTGTTGCATATTACTTGATAAGCACAGACTGAAAAACTAAAACATTAAATAATACATTCATTCATTTTAGTGACTAATGGGCTATTGTTGGGAAAGCACTTATATGGAAACTAAAGAGTGGGGAAAATGAATGAGATATTTGTCTTTCTAGATGTAGTGTTTCTTTTGGCAAAGCACACAGAATTTCCTCTTCCCACCAACCAATGTGACACAACCTGTAGGAGTAAGACGTTCTGTAGTAAATTAAACATACCCAGAAAGTGGCTGCTACTAAAAGTAGGTGCGGTAGCCACGCGTGTCCTGTAATCGTTGTTTAAAACAAGCTAGTTTGCACGAAGTCACATACCAGGGGTTTTCCTGACTCACAATAGACATTTACAGGGTGACTGTGCACAGCAGTAGACATGATTGGTCTTCATACAGTGAAGGCAATGATTCTGTGTAACCTTATTTGACAGAAGTCTATGCAATCCCCTGTTATTTTTTCACATCACAGCCCAAATGTCTATTATGTTGGAGTAAAAGAACTTCATTTAACAAAATTGGTTAAAAAACAGTTTTTCTTATTCTCAATTCTTCTCATTTTGACATTAGTGAATTTCTCTTGGGAAAGACTAAAACTTCTTTAAGGGTGCCAGAAATTCCTCTGTGCGGGAAAAACCCTGCATACATTTTCTAGCCAACACAAGAGTTTTAAGTGCCGCCTCTCACACAACGAACAGTAAAATTAGGAAAACATAGCACAGTTTGTACCAGGTTCTCCTCAGTTTCTTGATGTTGTACTTGATTGTACAAAATTTATGGAATTAGTGGTGAATAACACTTGGTCTACTTGTTGGAGGGTCAGAAATTTACAAGAATAAGGAAATGCTCACCAATTTGGCCGTTGAAGTGGCTGCAATCCTCTTTACATACGAAAACCAAAATAGTTTGATGGTTAACAAAGTCAAAGTCAAAAAAAGTTTGGCCTAAATGTAGACCCAGAATTGGACATTATGCTGCCTTCAACTGAATGAGGTTGTATTTTTAACACAGAAAGTTAACTACAAGATGTTTAGTGTTTAATACGTTTGTTGATACATAAGTAGCCATAAAAATGGACACATTTACATGACTGATTTTAGTTTTAAAAGCTTTCCTGCCTAATGTAATGCTAGGAATACACAGAATAAACAAGAGAAAGATATTAACATTAATAATTTAAATAGCACTTATTGTTAACGTACTAACATTTAGCAAACAAGCAAACAGTTATCATGTTACATACATGCATGTTGCAATAGTCTATTGTGAGTTATGGTGTTAGCATGCTAACATTTAACAAGCTATGACTTATCATGTTCCTGTTATATGCTAGTACATTATAAAGCTAACAGTTGTCATGTTAGCATGACAACATGTAGTACATTAGCAAGCAGTTAGCATACACTTTCACAGCTTTTTACCATGCTAGCACGTTAATATAAGGCTGTGATATACTTGTGTCATGTTTATGTTATTAAATTACAGTTATGGGTAATAATTTTTTAGAGGTTTCTTAAAATTAAACATTAGCTGCATTTACATGCACCCTAATATATCACCAATAATCTAAATAGCAGCCTAATATTTAATATTTTCGGATTGAGGGGGATGGTGCTAACCTTTTCATAATCTGTTTAATGGGGAAATATCAGAGCCTAATAACCATGTAAATGCTTAATCAAATAATTTATTACCGTTTGGAATAAATATATTCTTTCTGCCTTTGCTACAAACTTTAATAAACACCTAGTACTTTGGTGGAGGATGTCAGGAGAATTAAATACTTCTGAGATTGTTGCTTACCTAGAAATAACAGCAGAAATGCAAAGAAGTGTTTCCAGGACGCAATGCGGTCCGTGTCGGTCATTTTCTTTTATTGAATGAATTGAATTTTCTCAATAAAGTAAAAAAAACAACAACCCTTGTTATAGCTCCTATTTCTACATATTTGGCACATCCCAGCGGGCAGAATGATTTAAAGCACGTCAACAAAGTTATATTCTGATGAAATGCTTTGGGGCTTTAAGCCAGATCTTATCAGATCACTTTAATTAGCATCTACATAAACAGTTAAGTTGGAATTTTTATTCTAAATAATTTTAGCCAGGTTGAAGAAGTATTGTCCATGTAACTGCAGCCATGGTTGAGTGACCACAGTCTGGAAACCATCAAAGTCTTTCTGATCCTTCGATTTTCTGGAGAATTCAGGAAACACATTAGGTAGTTCTTAAAATTTCACGGGGAAAATTAGTATAATAATAATGTCTTAAGGTGGCGGCGCACACAGACGTGGCGGCTCACAGCTCTCCCTATTCTACTACAAATCGTGTGTTTTATAGTGTTTTTCTTTTTTTTCTTAGAATTTAACAGAGTTTTTGAACATTTTATAACGTAAATTGTTGGTGAACTTTAAATTGTTTTAAACTTTTAAAACTTTAAATCTCATTGTACTTTATATAATGACAATAAAGGCTTTCTATTCCATTCTATTATCTGTCTAGCCACCATGGGTTTATGATGTAGCCTCCTTGTGCAATGAATGGGGAAATTCTTGGGAAAGGAATAACGTTGGTCGAGGCTAGTTGATAATCAAAACACTGTACCATGTTCACAGTGAAAAAAATTCCCTTTGTTTTCCCAGGCAGATGAGAAAGGTGAGTCACTATTCTGACGGTGCTTATCAAGTGCATCTCCCAGATTTTCCATGATGATGGAGACATGACGGTAAAGGTGCTTTTGTGTAGACGTAAATGATTATATTTTTGGAAGAATTTTACTAATCACAGTGTAATCTGGTGGATTACTCAGTAGAATATTCCTATTGCTTTCAACTGATCAAAAAAAAACTAAAAGAAAAACAGTGATCCGAAGGGTAAGGATTTTGTCACAGATAGGCTTACAATCCAAAATATCTAAAACATATGTTGTTATTTTCCTTTGGTTCCCTTTGAATTGGTTCTGGTTGAATGTTATTGCAAAAATGTATCAGCAAAAACTGGAATTGTGTCTAATAAATAGGGAATAATACATAAATTGATTGTACACACTGGTACAGATTAATGCTCCTACCTAGTAATTTTAAATAAAACATTGAAGTACCAACCCCTAAAATAATTCATGTCAGTGTCAGTTGATGTTTTTCCTTGTGATACATGGCATACCTGCAGGTAAGAGAATGTGTTAAGGGAATGTGGCTCAGCAACTGCTACCCAAATTCGTATTACTTGAAACTGCTCTTCCTGAGATTCATTATTGTCCCAGTTAAACTTTTCCTTATCTGAACCCCTTCCTGATCTGGTTACCTCTATATCTTGTCTGTCTCTCACCAAGATGTTATATTAACTTCATTCACATTCACTCTAGGTCAGTCCTTGGTGATTAAATTAGTCGACCACTCAAACAGGGTTAGAGAGGGTTAGAGAACAATGTCGGAGGATGGACGTGACAACAGCTCTACAGTGAAGCGGCTGATGACTGTTGGTGCCTCAGGTGTATCTGTTTTAACAACCGGTTCGACAGGTTGAGATTAACTGACAAACCGCAGCAGCATGCATCTCATTTCATGTCGAGAGCTCAGCAGCGCACCACAGACAATGATCTAATTAATGAGCCAGCACAACATGATCACGAGGGTTTGACTCCTGTGTCTGATTGATATGACCGCTTGTCACTGTCCACTTAAAGACCAACACTGGAAAATTACGTTTTATCATGTGAGTCATGAGTGTTGCAACCTAAAGCTGACTATTAGTGACCTAATTCCTAAATGTCTAAATATGAAAGTAAAACGGCTAATGTGGCTGACTGACTTTAAAGCATTAAAAAATATGTGAGGTGGAGACAAGCTGATTTTAAAACTGCATGGTTTAAGTCTTGTGCTTACTTTCAGTTGGCGGATATGTCATTTCGGAAGAACTGCCTAAAATGCAAACAAGATATGTTTGCATACTCTTCTTGCCTTATGAAAATGTTGGCCTTTGACTTCAGAAGCATCCTGTTTAATCTATCCTCTCTTCATATCTCACTGACAGACAGAAGCTCGTGCTTGAAAACTGTGTGACACCAGATACATTCACCTCCTCACGTTAAATATACGAAACACGTCTACATTGTGGTTCCTTTTCAAACCGCTAAACAGAAACAACAGGCGCGCTTACTGTAATACAACACTTCCCGGATGGTTAAGTTTCGAAATGTGTGTATGAGGGCCAGTAATAAATAGAATACTTAAGTGTGGAGGCATTTTCATGTCTGGGCATGTCATGAGAAGTTCCCATCTTGCCTTTTGATTGACACACACCATCCAGAGTGTTTAGTGACCAGTGATTGCAGTTGGGACCTTACAATGAGCTCCATTTGGCTCCTGGAAGGTGTGAAATGGCACACTTCTGCCCGAACCCCCTGCCTTTGTTGTTGGGATTGATTTAGCAGACAGAGGCAACTCAGAGGGAGTGTGAGTCCCACTGCTTATTCATCACACACACTATGACGCAGCCCCAAACTCCACCCCTTTTACGCAGACACACTCTCACAGTCTGACTCTACAGCCTTCACCCAACCCACTTCTCACTCAGTACAAGTCAGGCTTGAGCAGGGAGCACACTGCACTCTTGGATTTACACTCAACCATCACAGAGGGAGTACACTTTATTCTACAGAGCAGCGCAAAGCCCCACAGAGTACAGCAGCATGGGGAGCAGCATGTCATGTGTCCCCCAGCACAACTTCAGGTTCTCCAGCAAGAGTTTTATACGCAGAAACAGGTAGGAACAACTCAACCTGTCCAGGTATTCGCACTGTACTTGTGTCAGAGTGTACACAGAGCACATGTCATGGCCTTGACTGCAGTTAGTTATTTTAGATGGCGTGTTTCAGCTGGAAGGAATTCTTGGTATTTCTTCAGGGTTTGAGCAGTGGGGTTAAACAGAGGCTGTGAATTTTGTGAGGCCGGGGTAAGGATCATATGGCAATACAGGAGAGTCCCGAAGTCGTGCCTGAGTGGTGCCCGTCTGGCCAACGGTGTCAATGATCCAGTTACCATTTGCCTCCTCTTTGCATCTCTGTGAAGATGATCTGCCAGCTGTCAGTGAATCTGGTTTCCCTCCAAAAAAAATCAGGACCTGACCCCATTCATTATCATGATCACAATTACAGTTATTAAATGATAAGATCTGGTTCATGACTCCAGATATATAAGTTAATGGCTTGTACTGATCTGACCTGGAGGCTTTGAACATGCATACAGGAAATGTCGGACATTATTGCGTTACACTTGGTTTTCTCTCCAGTTTTCTTTAATCCTCCAGGATTATATGCCTGGGCATGTTACACTTGGTACAGCCAACTCTACTGGACCAACACATCTGATTCTAATTAGCCTCACCTCCACTCTTCTGTCTTGTGCTGTGTAATGATTCAGGGTCTGGTTTTGTCAAATGTACCATGCACCTCTTAGTTTTCACATAAAAACAGAGTCAAGGCAACTTTTAAAAAAACAACAACAAAAAACAAACGTTAGGTTTCAAAATTTAACGGCTGAAGCTTGAACACTGATACACCTTCCAAGACGAATCGATGGTTCAGCTCGAACAATACATTCAGTGTTCCTGTTTCACGTGTACCCTTCTAAGTCTTTGTGTTGGTGAATCAGGCCAGGCTCAGGTATTCCCCACAGAGAAGGGGAATGAGTGGTGCTGAATGCCACAGCAGTGACTTGGAGAATGCTGGGTGTGCAAATCCGCTACCTGTCTATTATCTACAATGCATTCCTCTTTCACATTGCAACTGCAAACTGGATGGGATTGTGTGGTTATTATATTTTTCTCTGTGTATGAACAAATTTTACAAAGAGATTTCATGGAATAACATCATTCACCAGACGCTAATTAGTGATTAATGCTGAACATGGACTTCCTGAATAGACAGTCCTTGATTCCCACCATGAAAACAAAAGCCTGCGTTGTTGCACCGAGGACACTGGCACACATATGTACAGATAAGCAGATAAACTACAAGCTGCGCTTGTAAAAGCAGTCCCAGAGCCTTATCTTTGCAGTAAGGGAGCTTCCTCATAAAGATGTGACACTAATGGTAACAGATGAGGGTCATGCAAAACAAAGAGGGACATTCAATGCTGATTTTCTTATGCATATCCTCGCTATCAGGAAGACAAGACCTGATTGTTCTTATCATTAAATGGCTGGCATTGATGGAAAAAGGACAAAGGAAGCAGCTTGGATTGATTTATTTATATGAGGAGACGCACAACTTGATTAAAAGTCAATCTGCTGTGAAAACTCTACTCTGAATTTAAAGTGCGAAAAACATATTTAGGTCATCTCTCCATCTGACAACAGTAGACAAGAGCGAACTCCCATAAACAGGAAAAGGTACTTGTTGACACTGCAGTTGGGAATTTAAGTAAACAGCAAACATGGAGTAGATGGTAAACAATGGAGAGTGAGGAGTAACACATGGCTTTCTTCTCTCGCTTGCAGCAGTCGCCTGTTTCGCAAGAAGAATCCCCAAGAGGGACAGGAGAAGTCCAACAGCATCATCAATATCCTGTGCACAGTCACCCCCAGGAAGGTAAGAAACTCCATCAACTCATAGGACACGGCGATAACATGAAACTCAACCATCTGCATACCAAACAGAACTGCTCTCCTATGAGTGTGAACATGTGTGCCGTTAGATTTTTATTGTAGCCTCTCTTCAGATTTTAACACCAGGCCTCAAGGGTTTATTCATCATCTTTACTAACAATATGACTGGTTGCAGGAAATGTCCCCTAAAGATCTGCAGACGATAGAGAACATAAAATGGGATCCTCCGTTTCCTTACGACCCGGCCAGTGGCTGGAAAAAGAGCAGCATCAATGTGAAGAACTACGGACGGATGATTCACAGCTCCAAAGTCCGTTTCCGTTTCCTCCACTGCCAGGTGAGTGGAGCAAAACAACTTCTGACAGGCTGTATGTTGAAATCTCAGGAAAGCAACAATAAAAGAAAACAAAGATAAAGCTGCACAATCCTTCTTGTGGTTAAATCGGTCTTAAACAATGACCAAGCCTACAGTGACACATCAGGCCAGTCATCAATGTGAACCCTGTGAGTGTCAAAACCAAAAAAACAGATGGAGAGTAACAGGATGTTGCTCTGCAGCCACCAAACACACTGAAACTGGCTGCTGGCTTTGACGTGGTGGCTGCCTGTGAATAATCCAATCAGTTTTCCACAAAGCGGACCGCAGCCTGTGTTTGGACATGCTTGTTTCTGCTGCGGTTGCGAAACATCTCAGAGAGAAAACCTCAGGGTAGAGAGAGTTCCTCTGATCCCACGTACTGATAGAGGATGTGCCGGCTCCACACGGTGGGAACGGCAATTTATCAAAGCTGTGACACAACAGCTCTGTCAAAAAGTAGAGAGAAAACATTGATAGATGGGGTGACATCATGGTGGCAAAAGAACATATTGCATTATAAAAGAAAGTTAAGCCGCAAAATCCAATTTCCCGTAGGTGCTCCGTGAATCAGCAGATGATACAAGAACAAGATGTTACAGTACAAAAAACTGTAATAACTGACAAATATAACTCCTGGCTGAGGTTTAAATAATGATTAATCTTCAAATTACAGTGAGGTTGCAATATTTGACTCTTCTCATTGGACGGAAACATTAAAAAAAGACCAGAATATAACATGAATCTCCACAACTACCTTTGTGCATGCAAAGTTTCATTACAACAACACTCAAGCAGCAGGTTTTACAGATCCCAAATTTAAATTTGTATCGCATGACATCTTAAACACACCACTCACCTTCTCCTACTTTCTCTGCAGGATATACATGACTGCTACCTGGATCTCTTCCAGACACACCTTCATTTTGTCTCCAACAACACAACTGGATTGACGTACCAGGTATGATTTTCTAAACTCAACACAGTCGCGTCTCTTCTTTCAAATCTATGGTTCATCACTGTCTCAGGATTAATGTTTTATAGGTTTTATGTTATTTCACCATACCATCTGACAGGCTTTACCTGCCAACCAGCACTATGTTGGTAAACATAAAGTATGATTCTGTTACCTCACTTGTCTCATAAAGCATGAGCAGCCATTAATCATCGCACTGCGCCTGCTGAAAACTCACGTCAAAAAGAGACAGCTAAGCACCTGTATACAGCATTAGTCAGACTATAGATGGTGGTAAATGGAGGGTAGACATCAATACGTCATTGGGCTTACAAGGCTGACCTCAGTGTCGTGGGGATTAATTTTAAAATTTAGAGCTTAAAAGTCGTCTCAAGAAGAGCACAATACAGCATTGCATTTAGTTTAGGAGAATGTTTTCGTACACAGAAGTGTGATTGAACTTTGGTGTTGTTTTGTGTGCAGGGGACTCTTCCACTGAAAGAACTCACCATCTGCAACCTGCAACAGAACTGCAATCACAGCCAACCCCAGGAATTTGCCTTTCAAATAAACGGTAAGTTTAACTTCACTACAGAGAACATGTTGGCACAGTGCCCTGGTATGTCTTAATAATCTGTTTTGTTTTATTGGCTGTATTGAATTCAGCTAATCAATCACTCAGACTGAACCCAGCAGGAGAGTTGTCAACCAGCGGGTCAAAAAAGGAGGATAAACTAGAGAATGAGCGTATTTAACTCAATTAAATGCTCAGAAACTGTCACTATTTTTATTTTTTCTTCTACTGGTGGCATGCTATGTTTGTCCATCTCATCAGTTATGGATCAAAGTAAAAAATTCTCCTCACTTAGAAAACCACCAAGAAACCACGCACTATTTTCAGGCTGCAGCTTTTCCTACGTTATCACATTCCAGTGATTCAAAGGTGCCGCAACCGGGCCCCTCACCTCTTCACCTCCACTCAAGCCCAAGACTAACTAGAGCTGGGCCCCCTTCACCCTCGGTCAGAGGGCCACAGCAGCCTTAAAGGCCCTGCTTGTTAGACAACAGGTGCACTTCAGTCAGTCCAGCTGTCGCGCAGGAAAGCCCAGCTACCGCTATTAGCCTTGTCACTGCATATAATCTACGGTCACATTCCAAAAACTGCTCAGGTTAATGCCTGTCGAAATGCCACTTAGCTTTTGAACTCTGAATGGACACCACACAAAAAAATTGATTATTTTATTCATTAAAAAGAATTAAGCTGCTGTAACGGCAAAATGGCTTTGGTTCTTGCGTGGGAATAAAATCAACAAAGTCAGGGATTAATGTTAAATTACTGATCAAAAAAAGCAATCCAACGTGTGAAAAGTCCATCCCATTCACAAAGGTGTAAAGTTTCTGTGTTTATACGTCTATCTTCCTGAATATCTGCTGTCACAATATTGACACTCTTGGGTTGTTTTCTCATGAAATTGATTTAGCCATTTCCCAGATCAAGTTTGCTATTTCATGGTATTATGTTTCAGTTATTTTCATTGTTCAGTGCAAACCTTTATTTACTTTACGGGAGGCATCACTGACAGGAAACATGCGGAGGAAGCATGACGAAATTCTGAGTCAAGTGAGAGACGTGATGTAGAGATTTCCTTTGCCAGTCCAGCGTCTCCCTCTCACTGAGCCAAAAAAAATGTGCCGTTGGTGAGTTAGAGGGTGACGAAGCCAATGCGGCACGAGAGGATGTGTAAAAATTCCTGGAAGCCTTTACACAGTCTGAATTAATGTGGCTGTGAAAGTTAGATAATGATGGATAATTACTTTAAACAATAGTTAATGACCTCTGTAAAGTGACAGAGACTTTGAATGAGAGTTTTCACAATGCTCGCCTTGCTTGAACTGTGAAAAACACTTTAATAGGGAGTAGAAAAACATAACTTCGTGAGGGAGCGCTGTGGTCAAGGTCTACAATTGGGAGCTGGAATGAAAAGAAAAGTCAACAGATGAGTCCAGAGTAGCTGATGATTAAGGAGCAGTCTACGGGCCATGACTCCAGACAATTACAGTACAAAGCCACAGGACTGGGATGAACTAGACTATCTGTGCTGGTTATCTCTGGTATGTGTGGGACTGATAGGTAGAGGGAGATTCCAGCTCTATTCATCCAAGGCCCTGTTCATTCCTCCTGGGTTAGCAGTTTGTGGGAGGGAGAGTCTCCTACAATCTTTAAATGCCAAACACAGCAGGTCAAAGGGGGCTTTTCCATAATAGGTCTTAAATGTGGTTAACTGTCCTGAACACATGTTAATGTTTACTGTATTTATTACATAACTTCCAAGAGTGTGAGCTGTAAGGATGTGCCAACATGACAAAAAGATTTAAGGGGAAAAAAGCTTAGTAAGAGAAACCTGGGTGACACTTTTCCTTACTGACTTTGTGACCTTTACACCTGCAGGCGTCAGTCTTAACCCCATCATCGTCTACTGTGCCAACCAAGAAGAGATGGACCTCTGGTTTGGCCTGCTGAAAGAAAACATTGAGGCCAATGGAGGCACTGCAATCGCACCTGAAAACTACACTAGAGTGAAAGTAAGTTCAGGAACACTTTTTTTTTGGTGTTTGGGAATAGTTAAATTATTTCAGGCTGCATAAAAAAGGCTTTTGTGGCTTTTTGTTTCCAAATTTGAGTACTTGGTTTTGGTAATTTTCTATTCCAGCCATAAAAATGGTGTGGCTTCAACCATTTCTGATAAAGCAGGATGTGTGTGAGTGTATAAATTAGGTGAGTCAAGCAGGCCACTGCTGCCTCTCCCTGAGGCCTGGATACCAGGGAGCGGCGTTGACCTCATTGTGGGCTGCATCAAACTACCCCTCACATCTGCACAAAGTTAAAGTGCTGACTCTACACCCACAGGTGGGGAGAAGGTTGACAAAACACGTGAACCTAGATGTGTCACGAGAGAACAAAACAAATGAGCTGCTGATTCCTTTATAAGCCTTGGCTTAGAAGCATTTTCGATGAAGAAACATTAGTGACATTCCAGGGAAAGAGGCCAAATCAACATGTTTAAATTTACTTAAGGGCAGAGCTCTGTTCATATTTACTTTGTGATGATTCTAACTCCTGTAATCCTCTGTGTGCTTACTGTAGCTAAACAAGGACGAGACTCCTGAGGGAAGAGAGGAACTGAGAAACTCCATCAACAGAGAGCCCATCTATGAGTGGGAGGGTTCTCAGCGGGACAGCCTGGGCCCCATCACCTATGTAACTAAAGTCCGACTACAACACCTGCCTTGTCAGGTATGACATCACTGCAGCTTATCAAGGCTGAATCATTATTCGTTGTCACTTGACCATTTATGGAAATGTACAGTACAGCAGACTGTAACTCATGATGCATACATGTTTGCAAACCCTGGGAATTTTTCATATGGTGAAAAAAGGCAGAGTATCAGCAGCTCTAAATCCAGGTGACTCACACGTAGTTTTCTAATTGGGCAATACACACATTACCTCAACACAATGTAAGGAGTGAGTGAGGAGGGCGGAGGCCATATTTTGGCTAATTGCACGTCTCCGATTATCTTTATTTTTCTGTCAAGGTGTACAACAGTGTCAGACACCTGCAACCACCTGATGAAAAATCGGACTCTGCACAAACCAAATCATGAACACAAATAAATAACGACAATACAGCTTCATGTTGCAGCCAATAAAAACAGTAGTCATGACACAACTTGCATGGATATCTGTAATTAATTCACTGTGGGAAATGGCGGCAGCCCGATTGAAGTGTATGAGATTTAGGGCCTGGGTGTGTGAGAGGCATTTGCTCGGCTCACGCAGTGACTCGACTCACCTCACAGCTGGAATGTCAGCTGTCTGTCCGGACACACCCTCCCAAGAGAGAGAGGAAACATAAACTCTGAGTTTGCCGCACCTTTAAATGCCCCGCTAACTGGTTTGACTGAAGTCCTTACTGGGATTTAAAGCATGCCTCCCAACACAGTATTAAAGGATAACACTGGCATTTTTGTTTCAAGTTTGCACCAGGTCTCACGCTTACCTTTGTACCTTAGTCTTATCTCTGCTGGAGTTATCAGCGCTGACTTTTCTCACCTTTAGATGTATTCGGTGCCTGTCTGTCTTGTACATTATCATGACTTGCACAGAATGTGAAAAACAGAAACCCTTAAAAAGGAACTTAGTCATGCAGATCTAAAAAGTTCAGATTTCTACCTGATATGACTTTTGACACAATTATAATAAAACAATAGATGTTAGAAAAGTGGTAAACTGGAATTAGAGTGAGAGTAGAATTTTCCTACTGGATTAGAATAATTAAATATGTCACACAGACTGCGTAAAGCTAACTATGATCGTATGTCCACAGGAGCAGAGCGACAGACTACTGGTGATGTATCCATCGACCCTGATCATCCTATCAGAGGAAAATGATGGCCTCTTCTATAAGGTACTATACTTTTACCATATCCTGAGTTGCGTGCATCTTGTTTATTGAGTGTTTGCATTAGGAAGTTGTTAACAGTCATTATGATTACAGGGAAAACTTCCGCTCAACATGATTACGGTGACCACGCCTTGTCAAGACGTCAAGCCCAACACCTTTAAGATTGAAGGTAAATACACTGAACCGGTCTCTTTAACACGCCGTCATTTAAACTGACATGTTAAAGGGATTCTAATGAGTGTACATTCTTACGCATGTTTGATGCAAAGTGGCCTTTTCCATGACTCTGCTCGCGTCACAGAGTGTAACCCCTCAATGAATGAGCTGGTTTTATCCCTGCTGAATAACAATCTTGCTATAGCACATTCCAGTGAGCAAGTGGACCAAATGACGGCCTTTGTCCTCCCCTCTTCTCTTCCCAGGGAAGCTGATCAACCCCATAGTGGTGTCCTGTCTGGATAGGGCCGAGTTCTGCGACTGGATCCAGCATTTCAAAGCTGCTGACGTGCCCGTTCTCAGCCCCCCGCCCCCCGTGTATGACATCATCTACACTCCGACCAACAAGGAGGTAAGGCCTTCTCTGCTTCCGTTCACAGGCAGAAAATTATTATGTTACTCACAGCTGCTAATGATCCAGACCTGTTGAGCGATCTATCTTTTGTGATCCTGTGGGTGGTGTGAAGTTAAGTATAAGGAAATGTGATAAAGGAAATCAACAACCTGGCCTCTCCTCCTTTGTAAATTTACACGGATGATGACTATGAACTCACTTCCTCCACCTCCACTACAGCTACCAGTACAATAGAAGTCTAAAAAAAGACTTTGCTGGTAGCTAAATTTTTAATCAAATTTTTGTGTCCTTTTATCTCCAGGCCCCACAGTTTGACAGATGGAGTGGAAACAGTCAAGGGAAAATAGAACATCATAAATTCAGCCAGTCAACAAGCGGACATGGGTCCCTAAACCTTCAGTTACCAGTTCATGAGGAGAACCCTGTCTCCCCAGGATACTCTGAGCCCCTTTGTGTAAGTCAGCTGTTTATATTTTCTTGAAATAATAAACTAAATCAAACACAGTACCACTACAATATTGACTCAGATATAAGTATGGGAGCAGTGGATTGTACATGTGCTATAAAAGACTTGTGTTTGTTTTGGTGGAGCTGAGCAGCAACACCTTTCTTTAGCACAGTTAATTATTAAGCAATGTCTAAAGACCAAAGTGCTCCTGTTACAAATGCTCAGGTGTTGATCCTCAGGCTCATTTTTTTGCAAAACATTTAACCACCAAAACAACTTTTAAATGCAGGGAAATAAGAAACCCTGAGATCCTGCTTGAGGAGTGAAAAGTTTGCTTGTTAAGTTCAGAGTCTTTGAGAAGTACTGAAGCACTCAGCATTATCAGGACATCTGACCAAACTCCCCCAGGAGAGGGGCCATGCAGGCCGCCTGCCCAACCAATTAGCTTAAAGTGGAGAGGGCTGAGCGCCCAGGAGAAATGTTGCCGTTCACCTTCAGATCCGAGCTACCAGTCTACCAATTAAATTAATGGAAACTTTTTTTTTCTCATATGCTGTGTTTAGAAAAAAACACAAGACGAGACAGAAAACTAATGCTGTAGAGAGAGTTTGTAATGTTGATTAAACTAGGACTCAGGTGTTAAAGTCTCTGATGCCACACGTGTAGTAAAGCCACAACTCTCCGCTGACTTCTTCCCTGGGTGTGTTTGTTTCTCCCTACAGTACAGCTCCAGCCGCCCCTCCTCGACTGAGACTGCTCGGCTGGGCAGCAGAACCAACAGCATGTCCTCCCACACCAGGCCCGAGCGCGACCTTCGACCTTTGTCGCAGCGCTACTCCTCCCCACAACGCAGCTCCTACCTGCAGCCTGCAGAGAGCTCGGTGCTGTCGCAGATCTACAGCACTCCCTACTCTGGCCTAAATCGTGTCAGTCCACAGCGGCTGGAGAAAGCCCCGCTCGTCAAGGTAATTCAGTCTGGCGTCTTAACTTGATAACCGAATATTCCCTCTGAGACTGTTGACTTATTTTACATGTCATGTGCACAGCAACTAAAATAGACACAGAGAGCAGTAGGCTGAGAGGGCTGTCATGTGTATGGTGTTAACAAACGGAGTAACGTTGGCATTTATGCAAACTGAGGTTGAAAGATTGAGCTACTCAATTGTGCAAGGAATTAAATCTCCATTATGAAAACATTTACTACACTTATATCTCTGCTGCTCCACTGTTTAAGCTCATATCTGGCAGTAGTCCAAAACCTGAGTTTAGTAATCAGATCGTAAAGCCCAACACTGTTTGTGGATTATGTAATTGTTTACTGTGTCAATCACTTGAGGTGTGACAAATAGGAAGACGGAAGTAAACTTGATGATTGATTTGTCTTTCCTCGCTTGGTGTAAACTAACTCTCGGCTCTGTTTGAATCCTCAGTCTAACAGCTGGAGCACTCCACAGACATCCCTGAGCTACTCCCTGAACACCCCCCAGCGCCACTCAGACATGTGCGCCCCACGACAACCCTTGTCGCCTCTGTATGATGAGCCCTGCAGCCCTGAAATCTACTCTCTGGATGAGGCCAGACCGGTGGTAAGTGGGTCAGAGATACTGGATCCATTGCTTCAATTTACACCTGCGCAGCCTGTGTGATATCAAGCAGTGCAAACACACATAAACATGTACGCACATACGGCTTTGGTCATGGTGGTAGTGCTTTTTGTCGGCGTTAGGTCTTTTATAAAAGCTCATGTACCATTACATAGAAAAACATTAATTACCAAATTTAGCCAAACACGGCTGAAATGATCCTTAATGTTAATCATCTAAATTCCTGCTTTACAAGATTATAGCTGCACTACTCTGACATGTCCCACTCTGTTCTTTAGCAGCACCTCTGGAATGAACCGAACCACCTCCGACACCACCAGCAGGAGCTCCTGCCCTCCTCCTTCCAGCTCCACACCCCTCCAATGGGCAGACGCTGCAGGAGAAGCCTGGTCCTGACCAACTCCCAGGGTCACACTCTGGGCCTGGAGATGGAGACGCCTCAAAGCCAAGCAGAGCAGAGAGCCGATGCCGTGGCAAGGCTAAAGCTGCTGCCTCTGCCCAGCCAAATGCAAGAGCAGGTGAGAAGCACAGATACTCTCATCTCTCAGGACACTCCGGTTTCTTGGAATGCTGTGGTGCAGAGTTAAATGCTACACGGTGGTAGAGCGAGTATACATACTTGTGCTGCAGGTGATATTTGAACAGGTGCTTCAGATGAAAGACATATTTTAGGAAACTTGAGAGTGTTTGTTGTAGTTGATCGCGGGATGTAACATTCTCTGTTTTCACATCTGTCGACAGATACTTCTCCCGTCAAGCTCTGTGAGGAACAACGCTCAGATGCCTTATGGTTACTCACCAGGTAAGAATTGAAGGCATGTATTCATAAACATGATGAAACATTCCTCTGTTTATGTATAGTGTGCCTGTGTATGGTGTTCAAGTGTGTTCAAGCCCTAATAAAAACAACTTTAACTTAAAGATGTTTGATCTTGTCACACATAGAGTGTTATTTTCCTGGTAGAGCTGGATAAATTTATAGTTCTATGAAGCAACAATGGGCACTCTTTCAAATCTGAAACACTACAGGATCATATTTCCGCACAAGTGTGAGTTATGAAAGTCAGTACAGTGAGCCGCCTTCCTAAATACCACCAAGGACACAGAGCATTGCTTGCTCTCCATTACGCCATAAATCTAACACTGCATGCACTTCGGATTGATTGAACTCTTCAGTCTGTCAGCAGGTAGACAGAAGGTCAAAGGTTACAGAAGTGAAGGTGCAGCAAATGTGACAATGAAATGGGAGCTTAGTGCAGCGCCAAACGCCACTTGTGCAGATGTCGTCAGTGTAAGAGAACACTGTTCCACAGACCGGATTCACTCCTCTGCTATGATTGATAGCACACAACTGGGCACAAGAATATACAGGCTATTTTATCGCATATGAAACAACACTAGCCTTTATCTGGTGATTGCAGATTATTTTTTAAATGTGCGATAAGACAAGAGATTTCATTTGACAGGCTGCATGTTTTTATACTATCAGAACATAAATAGCAAGTGGAGGTGCGGTAGCAGTGGCATGCTACACTACTGGTTTTAAAGTAACAGATTATATTATGCGACAATGCAAATCACACTATGATTACTGTGGGACTGTGTCCATGTTTATTCAGTCAGGGCGAGGTTTGTCTTTCACGGCTTGAAACTTAAAGCCTGGGAATCTTCTTTCATCCTATAGATCACCATTCGTACCTCGAACCCACAGAACCAGATGACCAGGAAATGGACTATGACAACATTTGGGACTACGACTGTGATACTGGAATGATTCAGCCAACGTCTGGAATTTCGACACACTGGACGGGATTAGACTTTGGGGCCAGAGGCCTTGGTGCTATGGCAACCCAGCAGAGATGGTCATAAAACAAAACAATAGCACCGGCACTCGTCTGGACGTGTGCAAACAACAGATCTCTATCAGAGAGGGATAATAAAAGCCAACAAGCACAGCCGGTGTTGCTGCTGTTGTGTACAGTACAAACCGACAAATCCCAGGAACTGCTTTGTTAGATGAGAGGTAGTCGAGCAGAGAACGCAGGTATGAAAGAAAATGGCAAGTAGCAAAACATTATGAAAGTGAAAACTACAAATGTCCGATATGTAGCATTTAAGAAGAAGACAGCGGAGCTTTAAAGTTATTTTTTTATTGTATTATACAACTGCACTGTCAACGGTTTAATATGTAGTACCTACGGTTTTCTAAGATTTAAAGGATTTTCTAACAGGCTGTCCGATTTGCTTACTGTTATACGTTTCCTTTTGTTCTGAATTAAAGCTATAAAAGCATTCCATCAGGGCTTGTTATAGTAGAGATGTATGTATATTTTTGTAAATGTTGTACATTTGTTATGTTACACTAAAGGCAAATAGATGTGGATTCAAGTAACTGCCTTAAAGGTGCTAATATTACTATTAATACTGTACAGTACTGATACTTGTGTGACTTTTTTTCATTTTCGTTTGAGGTGTTTATTTATATCTGGAAATAAAACTGTAAAAATGTATCAACTAGTTTGTGTCTGTTCTTACAGCCTTGACACTCTATGTTTAGGAATTAAGTATGCTGGCTAATTTTTAGAAAATGAAAAATAGGTGATTGTTCACGGAACTATCAGACCAGAAACAGAAAAACAACACTTGTAAGTTTTTATATTTACTTGTATATATTTATTTTCACTGTTATTTGGCTCTGTTTTTACTTATTTATTTTCTGTTTTCTTAACTACATGTTGAGCAATTGTGACAAATAAAGTTTTCTTTTTTTAAGTTTGTCTTTTAGCTCAAACCAGTTACTGTATAAAAAAAATCAGACCATATCATTAAGTTTAACATCTACACAAATTGCAGACCCCACAGGTTGCAGCGTGCCTCTACCCTCCATGTGAACAGAGCAATTTCAAAATCTTGTGAGATATCGATCAGTGCCTTTGCATCCAAATAAAGGAACAGTTTGCCTGGATGCATGCTGCATTACTACTTCATTTTAAAAGCAAAACCAAGACCTTTTGAATCAATCAAACATTACTTTGCAATCTATGTGGGACTTAGTACTGGGGTTTTAGATAAATATATACTTGAATATCCATATGCACTTGCAGAATCCAAGTGGGTGTTAATGCTGTGAGAACACATTTTATAACTCAACTTTGCCATCTGCTGGAGAAAAATTTGATCCTTCAAGAGAAAGTGTTGGTAGGTCCTCCTCTAAATACTTGGCAATAAAGTTGAATGAGCACATTTTAACAATTTATTATGTTAATTGGTAGCTTAAAAATAAAGTCTTGGTCTATACTTAAGTTTTTGGAATGAACCGTTTTTGTAAATCATTTGAAAACTGCTGTAACCCTCCAGTTCAGGTTCTTACATGAGTTGATGTCGCCCCCTAGTGTTTGGAGGGTTTAAATCCATTTTGAATAACAGACTCCACACACAACTCAAAGACACAGTTTACTATAGTTTAACTGAAAGACATAAACAATTCGGTGCAACCCACATGACAATAGTGGGCAGTCATCTATGAATGACCCATCATGAAAAGAAAATGCCCTGCATGTAAAATATAACTGATACTGGCACAGAATACTGTCCCAAAAATGAAGAATACTTTTGCAAGGTAAAGTGTTGTTAAATTTCAGTGCTAAATATTGCACCCGTGCAATACATTTGTGAAATAATTGTTATTATGGATATAAGCATCTGCAATAAAAAATGAACATAATGGAAACAAACAAGCTCATCATACTTTCATCATACATTCTGCAAGTGCCTCAATTTAATCCATTTATCACACGCCCATCTCTCATCTCAAGTCTGTACAGCTCTGAGTAAACCTGCCTCTAATCTCCTTCCAGTACATACTTAAACATTATTCACAGATCTCTAAAGCCTTCTTTCACATAAATAAATATGTCCCATCTTGCCTTTGGTCATTTTATATTTGATATGTATGCTTTCAGAGGTTAAAGGGGTCAAAGTAAAATCATTTTGATGGAGGTAAAATGTTTATCTGAAGTTCAGGAGCAGGACCACACCTCAAACTCTGCCATTCTTGCCATGTGCCCATAATTGCTTACCTGCCCTGCACACCTGTTTGTTCTTGCCATGCCCCACCCTCCATCCCTCTACTTCTGCCTCTTTCCTGTCTCTTTTACGTGGGGGTCTGCCAGCCCTTGAGCTGCCACTGATCCTCAACGAAGCCTTCCTCCCACCTCAGCTTCTTATCATACTTCTCACTTTAAAACAATCAATGCGCATCTGATTGATAGTATGGTCTTTGCTCAAGAACGAAAAGAAAAAAACTGTTATTCGGATAAATGAAACTTAAGAAAGTGCAAACATGTAACAACACATCAAAATTCCTCGAAGCACTCAGGTCCTGCAACAGCTCATTTCAATTATTCATGGAAAAATGAATCATTTCAGTCATGACGTATTCAGAGTCAGAAGGAATCCGATCAAGAATCAGTCAGTGCGGCTTGATGCAGTTTCGTCTCACTGGCCGCTGCCTTCACTTTGACGTACTTACGCAGGTATCGGATGGCTGACAGAGCGCTTACATTTGCCAGGAGAACTGTGTGGAAATACAAACAAAAGTCATCACATTACACACAAGACTGTTGAATTACTTCTTAATTTTATAATTTATGCAAAGTTTGCTTTTCCTGAAAATTATTCTATTGAAGTTTTCTGCTGATTTTAAGCCAGTGCTTTTTGGTTTTACATCTTTTATAGCCTCTTCCTTTCAGTCTAAACAAACTCAAATGTATTGATTTCAATATCAAATTCAAACATTGCACCGATAGAAACATAGTGACTGAATGAATATCTGCTTTGCAATTTAAGTCTCCAAAAAGCAAGATTTGCAGGTTTTAGTATTAAAGTATTAAATTACATTAACACTACAAATTATCATACATACCAGCCTTCCAGGCATCTCCCACTTGTGGGTTTGCAGTTTTCAGCACCCATGAAGCAAATGCAATACAAACAAGACACATATCTGACTGTTTAAGGGGCAGCAGCGAGGCATCCAATCCTGCACAGATAGAAAACATCTTCAATCATTAAGCTGTTCATGAAAACCCAACACACAGGATGATAACTATTCACAGATCCACAGAGAAGCCTACTGGGAGTTCAGGGACAACATAAATCGGTAATGAAATGCCAACAGCTGTAGACAAGCTCCCAATAATATGTTGGGACTTCCTCTTTTGTCCCACTATGACCCAGCTGGTTTCCAACACCTGCCCAGCTTACAGTTCTGCAAACAAACAAGGCTGCCTGATGCCACTAGTCATTGAAACTCTGACTCTTGTGGCTTTAAAAATAATCCTTAAAGATAAGCCCTCAACATTAGATGTCATATTCATGAGTTACTGTCTAATGATTTTTAAGAAGAGGGATTTACATAAACACATTACGCATAAAGCCTCCTGAAGACAAGGTAATCTAATTTTCCTTCACAGCCCAACATAAATGAGTGCGCCCCCCTGGCAGCTTAGAGAAGACACTCATTGAGTGAAGTCGAGTTATCACGTACTACCATTCCTCTTGGCTTCATCACTACGTGCCTGCAGTCAGTCAGTGTCACCTGACAGCTGAGGAAAGAGAATCCGTCCCGGTCAAGACTGTAACAGCTGACTGACTAACGTGTTCTACATTATTACTGACCACATGTGAGGAAAACAAAAAGAGCTTAACTGTCAAATATGACAGATATATTGTTTCAATGAAAGTAATATATACATATACCTAACACAGTTTAACAAAGACACCATCTGTTAGAGTTAAACCAGTCTTCATTTTGTTTATAGAATCATGTCATCAAATTAGTGTTGCTCAAAGCTGCTCAGAAATGTTAAGCTTAAGGTTGGGAAACCCATGACAATAATCACCTGATGTTGATGAAATGCAATCAGTTTCAACAGGATGTAAAGCAACCAAGTACTGCTTAAGATTTGACAGTTTTGTGCAATGATGACTTAAACATCATTCTCAAGTCTGTCCATGTAATATCCATTGGGTTTGCCTCACCTCAACCAGCACCTACCAGAATAGGCTTGATCAGAATTAGTGGGTATAAAAAAGGATGAAAGCATAAACCAAATCCAAATCTTGTATTTTGAGTTTTAGTGACGGCTCTACACTGCTGTTTACATCATGATCACATCATTATGTCTCTTTAGTTTTACCTTTCTTCCATTAAATTTCAAGGAGCAGAAATGACAATAAATTTCTTTTTTATGTGCACCACATAAAAACATCTTGGGTTTAATTTGCAAAAAGTATCTGGAACTGTGTGTTATTTTCTTCAATATATATATATATATACATATCTTCAATAACTCCAGTAAAGGATACTTATTCCGCCAATGCACATGCAATGACTCTAACAGTAAATGCTGGAAGCTAATGATATCTACAGTTACTGTATGCATCGATATCTTAAACAGGACTTACTTGGATTTGAAACAGTCGTCTGTAAGTCTTCGTATCTGAAAGGCTGCTTTGCTAGTTGTCTGGAGATTCTTTCCTCCAAGTGGTAGATCAGTGGATCTGGAAACATCACGTCTTGATTTCCAAGTACATTCAATGGAGAAGCTGTCCTTGGAAGGGATCTGCCACTTGGCCTCACAGGTACAGGAGACAGTGAGGTTGATCTCGACTTCTGAACTGTAGATGCTGTAAAATTAATGTTCCTGAAGGAAAGTGTTGTTTTCCAGAAGAAATTCTGTCTGATGTCGTTATCTGTGAAAAAATTCTCATATATGTCTGTTGAAATGGGCGCTGGGCTTGCCTTGTTGTTGAACCTGGTCACCACCCTCACAGGGCTGCTGTCATCTTCCTCATCAGATTCCACAGAAGAATCATCAGATGATGAGGATGCAAAGAAATAATCATAAGCCTCTGGGAACTGCAGATTTCTATTAGCTGAACGAGAGTAGGAAAAGATGGGAACTGGCTTGTCTTTGGCCTTATCTTCGGCTGTGATGAGAGGGTAGAAGAAAGTTTCTGTATCAAACTCGGAGAAAAAGTGATCATATGTTTCAGGGACAGAATCTCCATCAGTGTAGAAGGCACTTATGTTATCTGTAGCTGATTGGCTGGGAACGGATTGTTTTCCTCCAAAAAAGTACTGAAATATATCTGTGAGAGAGATGCTGTATGTGTCTGTCAAAGAGGAGACGTCTTTTTCTTGCTTAGGCACAAATCCCTCAGTGAAATACTCTGATTCTCCTTCATCTAAGGTTTGTAAAGTGTCACCTTTTCGTCTGTAGCTGAAAGTCGCAGATTCCAGGGCATGTAAATTTTGCACGCTGACATTTTTGTAAATCTTTCTGAGGTCCTTCTGAGCCCTTTCAGAGATGACAGTTTGAGACATGTCAGCCTTAGATGTCAGCATCATATTCTCCGGATAAACATCTGCGCCTCGACTCACCGGGACAGGTTCGCTCTCCCACATAACACTTCTTGAAGGGGAAGAATGTAAACCTGATGCTACAGAATCAAGAACACTGGATGTTTCCTCACTGATTTGCTCGAGCTTGGACTCATCCACTGGAGTTAAAAAGCCAGAATCGGTCATTGCAAACATGTTCGTTTCCTCACTTTCCTGTAGAGGTGGTAGGGCTCTCTTGTTGGTCATTCGTAAACCCAAAATGTCATTTATTGTCAGCTTCTCCATCTCACTCCAAAAAGAGGACATGGCAAACACTGAATGTAATTCCCTTTCAGGTTTGCATTCAGCTTTGGATGGTGTTATGGCACCTTCTGTTCCACTTAATAAGTCACATTCTGATCCTGGTTCACTTTTGGGTTTAGATGTAACATCTTTTTCCTTGTGTTTTGCCAGGATTAGTGCTTTTTTTTCTCCTTGACATTCAGAATCCTGCTCGCTGACAGACGAACAAGAACTTGCCGACATGTCTGTGAAACCTTCATTTGAGAGCAACATAAGAGATTCTGTATCCAGAGTACAGCAGGATGATACATGCGTGACATCTGAAGGACTTGTTAGTAAGTCTTCAGACAATGACGATTTGATTTCTGTCTCTTCTGCTAATTGAGCTCTCTCAACTTTTGAGTTTCTCTCTGGTGAGATATCAAATTTGGACAAAGTCTGAACCTCAGTAGAAGGTTCTGTTTGCTCTATTGTATTATTTATATCTAAACTGGACGGACTTTTAGATGGACAGCTTTTATCCCTCAATGGATTAATACAATCTGAAGTCAAATTAGTGCAGGCCACTTCATTGGAAATCTCATCTTGGAATGGACACACTCCAGTTTTGAACTGCTGAGGTTTTGTGTTAAGAGCGTGAGAAATAATCCCAGCAGTTGCAGACACAGAAAACTTCTTTTCCAGTGGGGTGCTATATTGGTCTGTGTTGTGACAGTCAGTTTCCAGCTGTTGTTGGGGCTCAGCCTCCCTTTGACACAGTGAGTGCTGGTCCCTGCCAGAATTTCCAGCTTCTCCAGCCAGGACTGACATAGCAGCAGATAGTTTGTCATTTTGGCTGACTTCCACAGCAGGAGCATTTGACTCTACACGCGGTAAAAGACTGCAAGCTGCTGATTCGACCTCTGCTGGAGAGCATTTTAGATTTAGGTCATTTTCATAGCCACTGACAGACAGTATTATTTCATCAGATTGCTGGACAGCCACTGCTTTGGCATCCTTTCTTTGATTTACTCCAGTCACGTCTGACTTACCAGTTACACCTTCAGTAATTGAAACTGGGCTTCCAGAATATGTATTCAGTCCAGCTGATTCTTCTACCTGTAACTTGCTGTGAGGCTGTAAATTTGTTGCTACATTAGCACTGCTGTTTGGCACAGACATCAAATTGTGATCAGTTTGACTCAGCGGGGTTACTGACCTATTGTTAGTCGAAATATTTTCAGCTGAGCCTGTAGCTGTACACCTTTTCTGTCTAACTACGCTCTCTGGCAAATACTGGTATTGACTGTTGCATGGAGGAACAGAGTGAGAAAGATCATTTACTTTAACATCCCTAGCATATATATCCACTGGGAAACTGCTGGCGACTGAATAAGGAGTGAAAGCTTTTTTTTGAGGTTCAATTATATAAAATGGATTAAAATCCTCAGATAAACTCAGAGCTGCTCCTCGTTTTAAGGCATACCGCTCCTCCTCTGAATCACTCTGCTTGAATGAAGCCTGCCTCTCATATCCAATCCCCCCCTCGCCCTGCTCCACACTGAGCCGTCTCTTCTTTCTCCTTTTTCTTTTGATGGAGGCAGATGGAGATGATTCTTGGCTCACTGTTTTGTTTGTACTTGCTGTATCTGACTGTAACACATTAAAGGTTTGTTCTTCCCTCCATTTAATGTTATCTACACTGAGAGGTGCCAACAAACCTTCCTGCTTTACGTCATCCAGAGGTGCACACGTTTCCACATTGTAAGTGTGCGCTGTTGTTTCTGAGCAGACGACCCTGTCTGGTGAGTCATGAGACTGATATATTACCTCATTTACTCTGGTTTCTGAGCAGGCTTCCTCTCTGATGAATAACTCTGTTGCGGCTGATTTGTTAGTCTTGAGTTCTGAGTTACTGGCTGCAGGTTCTGGAGAAATGTTGGACTCAGCCTTGACTTTTTTCATTGTGTTTATGTTCCTGATGGTATCGAGAGGCCTCGCCATCTCTTTGCCAACTGCTGCTTCACCCCTGGCAGGCAGAGAGTTTAACTTGGGGATGTTTTCTGGCAAAGTACTTCCACTGGCAGGTTGCCCATCAATACACCGCTGCTCCTCTTGTATTGCCTCTCTGTCTTTTCCATCTCTCTCTTGGCTTGGCTCGGAGGGCTGCTCAGCCTCTGTGCGACTTTTCAGCCTTTCAAAGAAAATATTGACAGACTGCAGGTGTAAGTCCTCCTCACTGCCCGAGAGGACGCTCTCCATTCCACCGACACCACGTTTGCTGAGGTAATGCTCCACAGGAGAGCCCTCACAGTGTGGGGGTCCATCAATGGGGCGGTCAGTCTCTGAAAAGCCTGTTGTTAGCTCGACTCTCTGAGCCCTTTTAGCAAGAATGGCCCCTGTATCATCAATGTCACTCATCCCCGAATCATCCACACCTGCCAATGAAGGAGGAAGCAGATTACACTCCTCGCATTCTGCAAAGAAGCATTCCCAGTCGCGGTCACAGATCTCCACGCTGTATTCAAAGTCATCCATTTCGACTCAGAATCAATACAACCTGCAAAAATAAAAAAATAAAAAAGCTGTAATATAAGATTGAACACTTTTAGAAGTAGATATATTACTTTCAGGTGATTTTAGCATCATAGAGTTCTCAATGCCTAACCCTAACCCTAACCCTTGACTTAATACTCAAATTTTCCATTTGCAATATATTATGTGCTTGTGATTGGACTGTACCATTAGCAGCCAGGGGAGACTACATCCAGCTACAGATTCAGTCCCACAACCAATAATCTATCGGCTATACAGTATGTTAGGTATTAAAAAAGTGCTAGGAACCATACATTATCTGTAACATTATGATAATGATGTCGTCTTTCCTTTACTGTAATTGTTGAATTAATTCATTTATTAGCTTATATTTTCTCAAAAAGGTATTAGAGGCTGCTGCTCTGTTTAACCAGAACAACAATAAGCTTCAGTCTATGAGTAATGTTCACGTATGTCTCCACACCCCACCAAAACAGAGTAGCACATACATTATTGCATGGTCAGATGTGCCACATAGATAATCTAACTGCACCACTGGGTCCATGGCTGGCTGTAGACTTCTCCCCACGGGTCCTAATGGTGCCGTCCAATCACAAGTGCAAAAGAAAATTTTAATATGAAGTCATTTTTTATTCATTCCTGAAGAAACAACTAAAATGTTAAAAATTAAAAATTAAACTGTGAGACAACTTTGCATTTGTGAAGTAATTAAAAAATTGATAATGAAAGTTTCAGACTGTTAATTTTTCTGCAAAGCATTACATGAGCCATATTACAAGCATTAATACCAAATCGTAAACTGGAACAAGTTAAATAAATTAGCACATTAATAAAGCTACTCATGCAATTAAAAAACACAAGCATAGCGACTTTAACTGCAAATCTAGCTATGTGGTACAATGTAGTATAATATAATGCAATGTAAATTTCTAGGCTCTCTATCGCCAATTAAATTAACTTAAAATATTTTGAAAGGAAACAGAAAGTATTAGCTTTTTTGTACTGTTACCTGTCTTGTTGTGCTTGTACATCCAAACAGGCTTCCTACCTGTCGTGCTTCAGATGTGATTCTGGTCTGCAGGAGATGAAGGTCAGTGTCCCGGCAAGCACCATGCTGTACGTCCTCTGGGTGGGCGTTCTCGTGCATGCAGCACGGCATGCCCCATGATTTGATAAATATAGAGTGGTACTTCTGATCACGTAATACACACAGTGTTCTTACAGCAGCGGTCTCCAACAGAGGTATAACATTTCAGAACTTTAAATAGTTCCTCCACTAGCAAACTGCTAAACTGGTTACACAGTAGTTTTAGTTCTACTATTGTTGGATTTGGTAGCATATTAATGAAATCTGTATTAAAAGATATTTGCATTTGTTGTGGATCATTTTTATTTATCATGATTTGCGATCAAATGACTGATCAGGAGGTCTAAACCAAGCATTTCCTACAGTAGCGTTGCTGGCAGCGACTACAACAGTAGTCCCTCAGCAGATATGGGTGTCATGTGAGGTGTGTGTCAGTCAGCTGATACCTCACTGGTGCGTCATTATGGGATGACAGTGGATCCGAATCTTTCCCTTGGTGGAGAGATTCCAGACGTTGCAGGAGAGATTGAGAGGAGAAACTGGAGCTCACATGGGTCTTGTGACTCTTCTGAACCTGAACAAGAGGAATAAAGACCTAAAAATCATGTTTATTTCATTTCAGGGAGTAGAAATTTGGTTCTTCTTTCTAAAAAAAGACAAAAACGAGTTTAATTGTTGGACATTCATCCTTCATGTATGTGCAGAGTCTGACACCAGAAGGTTGTTTCCAAATTCATCTGCTAAAGGAGGAAACTCGCCTAAAACATGCAGTTTTAACAGATCATTATTCCCACTCGGTTAAAAATCAAGTTTTAAACCTTGTTAAGATGTCCATATTGTGTTTTTTCTTTTTTCTCAAATAGCTGAGGATTTCCACATTTAAACTGCAAAGTACTGAAACATATTTTCAGATTTCCAGTGTTTCACATTGAACAAAAATAAGGAACCAATCCCGTCTACTGTGGGGCTTTCTGTGTCATTATCTTTCATCAGAATTAGTCGAACATGTATGGCTAAATTATCGCAAGATTACAACTTGCAATTGTGTAGGGCTGAGTAGCTTTACAGAGTTTGAGCAGAGTTGTAGTGAGCTGGTGTTCTGGAGCTGCAGTGAGTGGCAAAGGATGAGGAGGATGGTGGAAACCAACAGTGTAGAGCCAGTTTAAGGCAGAAAGGGATGATTTGTACTAGACTATACTCAATATATAAAGCCCTTTTCTGACAGAGGATACGTAATATTGCTGGTCTCGTTAATATGCATATGAAGTCATTCAGTCATAAGTCATTTTTTCGTTAATGTTCCTCAGAGGACAGCTTCATTCAGACATACACACTGCAGTGACAGAGCCGTGATATTTGTCATTGACACAAGATTACACAGCACATCAGGAGATGTATAATATATAATAATACAAAAGGCAAAAACTAAACAAATAGCAAACGTATCAAACTGTCCAGAGAACTAACAGCCTAGTATATTTATAAGTTCCAAAATTAGTGAAAATTCTGTGGGATGATATTCTAACTTTTATTCTACCAACAGCAAAATAAGGTTGTAACAGATGATTTAACTGTAGTTTATGAACAGCGACTGTGTGACACCTCTCCTGGCTGAAGTGAAAAACAAGTTCACAGTGTGACCTGCTGTTACCCGGGTCCATGTAAGAGATAACTTATTATTTATATTATATTATTATTCATATTTATTATAAGTAGTTTCCTGCACTGTTGTTCACGTGTGTAAATGTGCCAAACTCTCTTGCTTTAATAGACATTCATTTGGATCCTGCTACTGTTTGATGCTGCAGTTATTAAACAAACTCAGATGAAAAACTCCTACAACCAGCTGGAATCACAAAAACTGAACTTTAGCTCCTGTAAACATTTTCCAAAAACAGCAACAACAAACAAAAAACTGATTACATTCAGAATTGGTGTGTCTCATTAATCTGAGCTGTTAATCACTGATTTTATCATAGTAAAGTTTTATTATTATGGACATTTCCGATTGTAACAGATGTAAAACTATAGAGAAAAGTGAACGAGAATGATGTTTTGTGATTGTGGAACACAGACTGTCTTTTGTGCTCTCTATGAATTGTTTTGGACCAACTGTGGTGCAGCAATGTGGTACAGAAATATTATTAAGTCTGACATTATAAGATTGTCGTCACAACTTTAATGGAAAAATGACCAAGGTGGACATGGAGGCGACACGTTCCGTTGTCATCAGATTACTGGAAAGGAGCGCATGTCTGAAAGGGGCTTAATTTTGATACAGAGACAATTTTTAGGGGTTTAATCAATGATTGGAGACAGACATTAATAGTTTAACATGTGTTTGAATGACTTGTGGCCCAGCATGCAACATGCTTCGATGCACATACAGTGGAAATGGATATAATTTTGAGAGTTTTTAACTTAACTGTAATTATTTAAACCAGAGTACTTCTGTGTTTCTTAAAACTTAGTTGGTGGGGATCTTAACGCCCAAATACATAACTGATTTTGAGTTTGTGGCTCAATAAGGACATCTTTTGGTTGCCAGATCAATAAAAAAACATGAGGTCTGCAACTATAAATATTAGTGAGCCTGATGGCCTGATGGCTTCCACTACAACAAGACACAAAATATGACACTATAAGTATTTAAAAGTTTTTAATTAATGGCCCAGATGTTGTGTAGCTCTTTATCAGAAAGGGGTGGTCCATTTAAAAAGAGTTGGCTGATAGTTTAAAGAGGTATGGATACACAACTTAAATGGGATTTTTAATGATCTGGCAACCCAAAACTTCTCTTATTAAGAAAGCGTTAAAACATTAATAATATTAGTTATTACTTCTAAATGCTTTACAAATTATGCCATAACAGAGAGAAGCAACCAAAACTCTGATGTGCTTTACAGCTTAAATCTTAACCGAGTCTGTTGTCCTGATATGTAGCTACTATTCATTTACATTTATTATGACATGGGGAGTACTAAGACACATTTAAAGTCTAAGGCAATTTAATTTAAACAGCACAGATGTCAGGCTAAAAACTGAAGCATATTTTCTACATTACTGTTAAACCTACCATTAGGGAGGACGGTTTCTTATCTGAGGAAGGCTTGACCCTTTGTTTACAGCTATCAGTAAGAGTTAGTAAAGACAATGTGATTACGGGACCATCCTTGCTGTCACTGACACTAAAGGATACTGAGATAACAATCAGTCCTGAGCTCATTATCAGCTGTTAAACTGCACTTAACAGATGCCTAATGTGCCTTAATTGCAGTTGAATGTACCAATTAATGATCATGTCTCTTCTTTGGTCATTTAGAAAAAGCTGCTTGCTGATGTTGCTACAAATAAATTGAATAAAATCCCATTTTTTCATTTCATCGTTAGAATTTTGAAACCTTCAGCCAGCTTTTCCTCCACAGTGGCCCTCTGCAGAATTTGCGGTCAGCAGAATTTGCATCTCACACTTTCACAGGCTGTAACTACGGCCTTTATTTGCCTAATTTTCATCACTATAGATATTTATGAGAAAACAGACCCTCTAATTAGCCAAACCACAGCCTGGGCTGCGTGCCCAAGAGGGTCCTCTCAATTCATCAGCTGTAATAAAGGGAGACAAGCCAGGGCCTGTGTGGCTGCTGCACCTGGGGCAGCGGGCCGTTTTGACACGGGTGGGATTCTGTTTCCATCAACAGGATTAGGCTCTTATGAGTCAGTTTCGTGGAGTTAAGATTGGAATCTTTCACAGCCGCTAATGCGACAGAATTTCTCCCTAATTGTTTACCACGTCAGCCTTGGCAATTCAGCGCTAATTAAACAAAGCCCAGTAAACAGACACATTCAGCAGCAGCAGCTCGGTGACATGATGTTTACACAGAGAGGAGTTTGTGTCCCGTCACCAGGCATCCTCGGTTGGTGGCATCTTTTGTGTCAAACAAGGGTGCAAAGTCTTAATTACAGCAAAGAGTAGAAAACCGAAGACAAAGATTTGTATTTTGGACTTTTGGAGACTGTTTAGAAAGCGTACAGGCAATTTACTAATGCCACACAGGTTGATCCAGGCTGCTTAAAGGAGGGCTTGACTGTGAAAAGTTAGAAATGAGTAAAAACAAGGTGAGATAATGAGAGGAAATAGATCCATTAAACAGCATGTAAGAATAAAAGAATGAACTAGTTATTAGAAAACAGGCAGTGTGTTTCCCTTTGTTTAACCTTACTCCATGATACACTTAAGTTCAGTACCTCTTTGTTTGATTTTCTGTTTAAGTTGTCACAGATTGTTGTGGCGTTGATGATTTTAAAGCAAATACTAACAAAAGCACCAATTATTTTTTACTTTTTCTAAACTCCTTAAGGTCCAATTGTATTAAATCAGTTCAACATGACAGTTTTATGTGTGTGTGTCAGTTAAAAATCAAATGAGATAAGAGAAAATAGTTCTATTAAACAGTATATATGAGTAAAAGGATGAACTGAGTATTAGAAACAAGGCAGTGTTTAGAAATGTATTAGTAATCATTCTCCAGTTATAACATTAGTGATTTTAAAGCAAATTCTAACAACAGCACCAATTATTATTAGAGGGAAAGTCAGATTTTCTGCTCTCCTTAAACCCAATTTGAATTAAAACAGTGTAAACATGACAGTTTAGGTGTGTCAGTTAAAAATCTACAGAATAATTAATCTACTGTTTCACAACACCAGGAACTAGTCTAGTCCCACACTGAGCTTTAGCACAGCTGTAATCTCGCCTGCAGGAGGATTAGTGTGTGTCCTGACAATGGTGAGATGTGATCAGGGGCACCAACAAAACATCATTGTCCTCACCTCAAATGTCACAGCAGTATCAGCGCACCGACTTGTTTGTGGATCATGTCAGAAAGTCTGTTCTGCAGCATTAAGACGGCGCCCCGGGCCACACTGAGGCCTGGTTTTAATGAAGAGAGTTGGTTCATTTTGGACTAATAACTCCCACAGGCCTCATTATTTACACCGAGGATAAACCGACGACCTTATCACACTGTGTTACATGACATTAGATCATGAACAGTTTGTTATAAGAGAAGATTCAGGGTGAAAACACGGAGATAATTTAGTTTTTACCGGTGAGACGACCTTGATAACCTCCATGTATGAATGCGGTTCTTCCTGTTCACCACAAGATGGCGGTTAGCAACCATCGTTTAGCACCAAACTGCTACACAACACTGTCTTTTTAATGCAGTTATTGTTATCTTTCACTTAAAAGTACCAATACAACACTGTAAAATATTTTTTTAAAACCAAGTAAAATTCTGTATTTATATAAGTTAAAGGACTCACCAGTAGAGCAGCAGAATGGCGCCTGGACAGGATGTAGTTAATTTTAACTTCCTGTGCTTTTACAATGCATTAAAATGAATTTAATTAAATTAATTAATTAAATATTAATAATAAAATCCGATTTCAGAAGCTCCTGAGAGGAGTTTTAGATAACTTTATATATCTCCTGGCTGCTACATAACCTCCATGTAAAGACACACAGGTGGTTTAAGTGATTTGCCTAATTAGACTACTTCTACACTGTAAAAGAAAAAAAAAAGATTTAAAAGATAAAACAAAATAAAATAAAAATCCTGTAATATCCCTCAGCAGGGTTGCCAAAATGTAAAATAGTGGGAAAACAACCTTCTCATAATCATAAAAGTACATTTTCCACAATTAAAATACTTTCACTACAACGTACAATGTAACTAATTGTATCTAATTCTAGATATATATTTACAGTATTAAACTTGAATTTAACAGCTTCATCTATTAAATAAAAAATAATTATTTGCGAAAAATTCTGATAAATTTCCAAATGTAATTTAACAGTATTGTATGCCAAAAATGGATTTAATTTTTTTATTGCTATTTACATTTACATGTTTTAATGTTATTTTACATTAGATTTTATTTTTTGTAGTTTCACTGATATTTTCACGTATTACAAAAATACTGGAAAAAAAATCTGTAAAATAAATTGGAAAAAGTCAGTCAAATTACAGATTTTTTTTACAGTAACATTAGTGTGTGGAGGACTGTAGATTGCGTGCTTAACATCTCTCACCATCTGGATAGGTTTGTCATACAATTGAAGGTGCGGCAAGCCTTTTATCATTTTTATTGGTTCATGGACTCTGGTTTCCTTAATCCCACTGTAGTTCCACTTATCACTGGCCACAGCTGGGTCAAAACAAACAACTAAACTTAATTAACTACAGTATCATCTGAAGCTGTCAGGTAGAACAAGTGGAATACGTGAATATTTCCCTCTGAAACATAAGATGTTACATACAATTATAGTAGTCAAGTATGTAAAAGTTCTGATTACGTACTGTAGTTGCATAATTGTACATAATTATGTTTATATTTCTGGGTGGACTGCACAATAATGTGTGTAAAATACATGTGTATTACTTGATTCAAAGATGACTCCCCCAAAAAATCAAAACTAGGTTTACTGAACTATTGTGCATTACAGTAAAATACAACAACGGATTGTTCCAGCTGAGAACAAAGTCCATCTGATCCCATGTAATGTTATTGGCTCCTCCTGCATTTCTCCAGAGAATGTATTAAATTACAGTAATGCCATCAGTGCTGAAATCGGATGACTCACGACAATATTCCCTCTATCATTTCATTGTACTTTTACAGCTTTCATACCTGTTCCAGTTAAATCTCTATGGAGCCGTAAGCCAACATGTCAGTGACAGTACAGTTCACTTTGTACCTCGTCTTTATGTTCAGTAGTGAAAAACGTATCTGTGCATTAAGTGACGCATTTAAAACTGAAATATTAACTTAAACTAACTCCTTTAAGATCAGCATCTGTGCTCTACGTATTGTTTTTGATAGGAAACTGATGAGAACTTAATGCTGCACAAATGATTCTTTCATGGTCACCCACAGCTTTATTCACAAACTCACTGATGAAGCCCATTGGTTCCATCTCCATTGCTTCCTTCCCTTTTTCCATTAGGCATGCCCCACATTATAACACATGAGCTGCTGCAAAGGTATTTTACACCTCCGGACAGCAGGTTGAATTCTTCTTTCAGTTTTCCAGACTTTAGGCAGTTTGACTCTTTGCACATGAAACAATTTGGTCCATTTTCTTCCCTTGAAGTGAAACAGCTGAAGGGATTGTAAAAAAAAAAAAAAAAAAAAAAAAAGAAAGGCAGAGTGTGACCTGAACAGTGCACAATTTAAGGCAGCAGACACATGACATCAGCTATGTGCCCGAGGTGCAGTGTGACCCTGTCTGGCTCTGGTGTGTCCTCGTCTCCTTGTGTCCTGACCGCATTCAGCCCTGCAGGCCTCATCGGTTGGGTTAATTAGTGAATGACTGCTCACACTGTTCACCCGCTTTGAGCTTGTGATTGTGACAATATCAGCATTATCTGTTGGACTGTGCACATGCAGTGAATCCAAGCAAAGTCCAGCTCTTGCAAGGGTAAAGTTCTCAGCCTCACCAGAAAACGTGACAGGAGAAAGATTGTTCTTGCATTATTAGTCTCCTTCAACTTCAGTTGAAGCTTCACTATCCCTTTGCAGAAGAAGGTCACATCTTGAGCCTCCGGAGTCTCCTCAACTGCATGCATCACATCATCATCACTCTAAAAATGGCGACCACACAAGTAGGATTTCAGTTTTGGGAAAAAGAAGTCAGATGGTGCAGTTCGGATCAGTAAGATGCATGAAGCAACAGTTTCTGCCACCTGTGCACATTGTCCGAGAGCAACAGCATCTCAAAGTTTTTCTCTTCTTTTTCCATTGATGGTTTCAATCATTTGAGTTTTTGTGGACACTGATGTCAAAGCTTTATAGTACACAGTTTTGCCCTACAATGGGAGTTACGCCCCCTTGTTTCCGGGTGAGGCCAAGAACTTTTTGGACTACCCTTGTGATTGCAATTGATTACACTCTTTTTCTCTTACTTCTTCATAATGTTGATATCTGCACATATCTTGCACATAAAGACTCATACATTCACTGTCTGTTACATTATATCACAATATGCAGTCTGTATTCACTTACTGAACCATTTGCACTGCTGTACAAGCTGCTACCATATCGCACTACTATCACCTCAATAAGCTGTCACTATATTGCACTACCGCCAGTGTACATAGGCTGATTTTTATATATTTTATTTTATTTTACTTTATTTTATTTATCTATTTTGATCCTTTTTTTAATGTATGGCTCTAATGCGAAAGGTGAGAGAGAAACGTCTTTTTGGTTCCTCTGTATGTCCTGGATATATATAGAGAAATTGACAATAAAAATCTTCTATTCTTCTATCTTATAATATT